>VZUI01061269.1:0-149077 GCA_013401135.1 Cettia cetti
TGCCCCGCCGCCGCACGGAGCCCCCGGCGCCGCCGCGCAGGTGAGGGCGGCCCGGCGGCGGCAGCAGCAGGTGCCGCGGGGCTGGGGCGGGGCGGCGGGTCCGGCTGAGGGAGGCTCTGGGGAGGGCAGGCGGGGGATGCGCGGGGGCCGGGCTCAGGGAAAGGTGAGGGGACATCGTGCCAGGGGGCGGCGGGCGCTTGGGCTGGAGCGGGCAGGGGAGTCCGGGGGCTCCCCGAGGTGGCCGTGCCGCTCCGCACCTTGTGTGTGGCCGGGCCCCGCCGCAGCCCAGCCTGACGGGGAAGAAGGAAGGAAAGCTTGGCAGTGCCTGACAGCAGCCCAGCCGTGCGCGGCCCTGCCCGGGCTGAGGGCCCGGCCTGCCGTGCCAGGTGGGCACCGTCCTGCGGGGGTTCCGCTCCCCTGCTCGTCCCGCCAGGGCTCTGCGGGCAGCAGCTGCATCGCAAAGGCCGTGCATCGATTTTTATTAATTATTAGTGCTGCGGTGCTGCGCTGGTGTCACTGGTGGGTATCCGTCTGGCGAGGTGATGTACTTAATCCAAAGGCAGAGCTCAGGGCAGAAGATGCAGCAAACCTTTTGCAATGTCCAGAGCACATGGGGAAATTTAGAAATTGTCTGGAGACAAACTTTGGACTGCACTTCTTGATTAACTTTCTACGTCTGGAAAGCACCTGCTGTGTCATATTGGTGAAATTATAGCAGACTATGGATTTATCCGTGGTTATCTGAGATATTCTTTGCTAGCTGGTACATTTATAACTTGCCTTTTCTAGTTTTTCGCCTCTGTGTTATCACAAAGACAGTTGCGAGTTGTACACTGATCTTCTGCTAAGAAGGGTTTGTTTGTTAAAGTCTGAAGTAAATGAAGTAAAACTAAGTAGATAGGATAGTTTAAATAGATTTTTTTTTTTAATGTCCATGTTCACTTGGTTACTTGCAGCGTGTCTTTTAGACTTTTTAGTCCAAATCAGTCAGGCTTTTCAATTAAAACCTATCAGAACAGATATTACACGAACAGTAACAAATGATCCAAGTTTTGCATATGGTACAGGACACCTTCAAAATTCAGCTCCTGTAGTTTCTACAGTCAAAGGGAAAGAGTCATGTCTGTATCTAAGCTAGAGCTTGTGACATGTTTTGGTGATTATTAACTCACTTGCTGACTCCTGTAAATTATGTTGAAGCTTTCCAACTTAGTTTTAAGTAATTTTCAGCAGAAGAGCACTGATGCTTCTGTTACACACAGCAGCTTGTAGTTCACACTCTGCTGGGTTAGAGGCATCCAGGTAATGGGGTGATGAAGGTCATCACAGAATTCTGCTGCATGAATGGGTAGAAAGATTGTTAATTCAGATAGTTGTGCAGTGATGGGTGTAAAGAAGCTGAGGGGCACCTGTGGGTGAGTGTAACTCAACTCCTGATGTTGAAGTTCTAGTGCCAAGGGTTTCTGATAGTTCTGTTACTATCAGGCAGCTCTCTGTGATGTTATTCTAAAACTGGAGCAGGTAACCAAAACAGTTTGGGAGTGGTCAGTTAGGTGGATCAAATATTGCAATATTCTTTCCACCTTAGGTTAAAAAACTGGCTTATGACTTAGGAGTTAAGTTAGATTAAATCCACTGTTTTCTCTGGTTTTGGGAGAAAGAGCTCCTTTAAAAGGGGAAGTCCAGTATATTATATTCAACAGAAACTGTTTAAGAAGCCACCTCTGAGAGGCAGTTCCTTTGTATTAAGGGAGTTCTCTCTCAAAAAACCTGCTGCATTGCCCCTTATTAAATCACTGTATTTAGAAACTTCTTTTCTTGTTTTTCTAAATCATATTTTCATTTAACAGCTATACCTTGTACTGTAAAGGGCAGAGCTGATGTATGTTTTTTATCATGTCTTGAAAAACTATACTCATTTAAAAGTTCATTTTTTAATTATTCAGTATAATGTTGCACTAGTGCTTAAACCTTGCCCCAGATCACAGCACATTTGTTTTATTATGATTCTTAATGAAAAGAGCAAAGGGAGAAGACAGGGTTTCTATTTTTTTCTTGTCAGAAAACAGGCACTTTTCAAAGATTTTAATTTTTTTTTTTTATTTTCCCGTCCTTTCATTACTTGTTTTAACAAATCATTGTAGCAAGATGACCATGGCTGTCTTTTTAGGTTCAGGCCTGTCATAATTTAAATGATTATCTGATTATCTTCTGATAGTCTAAAAGGATCAGTTACATTATGGCTAAAAGAAAATAATAAACCTGCTGTTGCTTACAATACTTCAGAGTTGTTCACTCCCTGCCAGTTGTAGGATTGGGGCACATAAATATTTTTAGTAGTATAAGGAAAGAATACTCCCATTTTTTTATTACTGTAACCAGCAGTATAAAACACTATAAAACACTTAATAATGTGTATAATGTTTTGCAAACCATGGAGTGGTTCCTGTTGTAGAGCTCTTCAAGCTCACGATTGGCAGTGTAGAGGTAAGAAGGGACTCTTGTGGCTTCTCTGTTAACTTTAAAAAAAAAAAAAAATAAAGTGTTTATTGAAGCGGTAGAATTCAAAAAAGGGGTTGGAAAGGTTGCACCGGACAGCTCCAAAGTCAGAGAGACTGCTCCTACAGCAGCCGGTGACACGATGTTAAAAGGCAATTATTGCTGTTAATGAGAGGGAGCAGCAAAGAGCGGTCAGGAGACAGTGACACGGGGTGAGGGGGCGAGGGCTGGCAGAAGTTAGGAAGGGGAAGCGAGAAGTGCCACGGTCGAATTAGCCATGAACACGGAAACTGAAACTGCTTGTGATGGAGAGCAGCGGTCTGAGGAGAGAGGAAGAGAAGCAGAGGCGCCGTGGCTGCTGCCTGCATGCACAGAGCTTCTTTAAACCGGTCCTGCTCAGGGATGGGGTTAAGGGGGGTGGCTGGGAGCTGTGTGGCAGCAACCCCTGCCTGTGTGACACTGATACTCATTCATGGGTGAAAGAGCAGGCTGCAGACCATCCTGTTTGTAAATAAGCTCACTGAGGAGTAATCAGGCTCCTAATTAGCTGTTTTTGCAGTGATGTGGGAGACCAGAGAGCACAGAAACTTGCTAATATTGTGAGATATGCTCTGTACACATCCCTCTTTTGGCTGTTTTGTGCCAAGATGTGTCCCAAGTGTATGCACACAAATATCTGCCACCCAACATGTGGGTAAGAAAAGGCAGTCTGTGTAGGAGAGACAGAGCCATGAAGTTTTAAAAGTGCAAAAACTGATGTTGCTAGCACTTCAGTGTTAGTATTACTCATGTTTTCCCTTCTTTACAGTTCTCAAAAGGATAGTTACCTGCTTTCCATTCTCATGTAGGTCTCATCCAGGCTTAAGTTCTGATATAATGCAAGAGTTTACACAGGCTGATGTTGCTGGACTGCCCTCTGTGAAGGCTGTTTGTGCCTCCTTTCAGGATAAACTAGCAGGGGTTAATGTTGGCCATGTACCTGCCTTGCATTTGTGTGGGCAGGAGTCTCTGTTAGGTATCTAATAGCATAATTGTGATCTTTAAAGAAATGAAAATGCTGTTTTAAATATTGAATTTTCTCCCTTCCTTATATTCTTTTCTCTTCAGGACACTGAACACCATAAAAGTTTGATTAAAAAGAAAAAAAAAATGCCCAAAAAGAATATAGACTATGGAGTGCTGCCTGAGTATGAGAAAAGCCAGATCAAAAGGACCTTGGAATTGGGAACTGTTATGACAATATTCAGTCTTAAGAAGAGCAGCCCTGAAAGAAGGACTATTCAGGTCATAATGGAAACCAGGCAGGTAGCGTGGAGCAAGACAGCTGACAAGATTGAAGGTTTCTGTGAGTATTTGCAATGTGTACCTGGACTTGGAGTTGCTAATAAGTTGATGTACTTGTCAAATACTAATTTAACAAGCCTTTTGTTAACATTATGAAGATTTTGGCTGAAAGAGTTTGGTAATTTGCTGAGAATATTTTGAATTGTTGTAATGTAGATGAGTCTTCTGCAGCTCATTATTTAGTTATCTAACACTACTTAAATATGATTAACGTGCTTCTATCCTTATCCTTGTTCTCAAAGTTTTCATCTTTGAATATGATGGTGTTTGTGTTCTCTGAATTGACAGACTGTTTTCTGTCTTTATGTCTTAAAAATTCAAGTGAGTAATTATTCTTTACCACTTCTCTCTAAAAAAAAAAAAAAAAAAAAGAAAATAAAAGAACCAACCAAATATCTTCAAATACAAGGAAGCTGAATTCACATTTTGGTATTCTTGGGCAATTTGCTGTCTCAGGATGGAAGTCATTATTTAGGACCATTATTGGAAAGTACCAATGACTTAGGAGGATGAAGCTCTGAGATATGAGGTGGTTTCAAGGCCCTGAGTTGGTATTTGCTCTTTAGTTGATATTGGAACTGACTAAACCCACTATTTATAACAAGGTCAGGAAATAGAAGGGGAGGGTAAGGCTAGATAGGGCTGCAAAAACTAGAATAGAAGAATGAAGTGAGACCAGTCCTCATTCTTATGAACACAGCTGATGCCAAGAAAGCTCAGCCTGGTGATTCTGTGATTTGTGCAGCTCAGGCTGGTGTAATGTAATTACAGTGCTTGCATATGATTATATAGTAACTTCTTAAAAATTATTGTGAGCATGATTTGCTGTACAGCTGCTAAGTAGTGTTTGTCCTCAATAAAGGAATTGAGTAGTCTGTCTGAAATGCCAGAATCATTTACTGTCTGTCGAGGTGTGGATTTTTAGAGGGTTTTGTTTGTTTTGGTAAATACACAGTGAGTTAAAAACCCATTGGTCTGTAAGGTTACAAAGACAAGTACTGAGAATTTGCATGATTTTGGGATTGTCTGAGCAGTTTCTCCTCATGCTCCTGACTTAAAACTATTAAATCTCTGCTACTTTTTCCATTTATTCCTGTCTCATTCCTTGTGGAGACTGGACCTGCAACTGGAAAGTGGAAGTAAAGACTTGTCTGGGAGGATGTTTTTATCATTGGTGGTGAAAATACTCAGTATTCTGGGGAAAAGCAAACAGGTCTGGACACCCAATTAACTTAACTCTGGATCATAATCTTTCATTGCCCCAGTTTCTTACATGACAAATGAGGGTAATTATCCTTTCCTATTATGATGTGTGTGAATGCAAGTACAAGTGTATTGCTGGTACTGTGCCAAAAAAGAGGTCCTGAGAGGGCATGTGGAATTCAGTTATGAGAGCAGTGCTTGAATATTGGTTTGCAAATAAAGCCTGGGGTTTACACACAGAGCAATGATATTAAAACATAGCAGAAAAAGACTACTCAGTGAGGGAAGGAGACCCCAGAGTCCTCTGGCCAAACCAATCTCTGACTGTGTGTTGAAGTCTTTTTGTAGCAATTTGCCCAGAGGGGACAAATTTAAAGCTGAACAGGCTGTGCATTCCACATGTTGAGGTCAGGTTTTTCAGTCCTGTCTTATAATCACCTTTTATCCAAGCTTTCTGGGGATGGTGTGTGTTTGTGGTAATAAATTAACTAGCTTGCTCTATGGATTTTAATGCATTTAAAAGAAGGTGAATATTATAATTTGATTCTTAAACCTGGGTGATCCAGCAGGGTAATGACTTGGCTTCCAGATCCACAGGAAGTCATTTCTGGAACAGGGAATATTGCTCCAGACCTGTGATTTACCCCACAGCCATCTGCCTCTCCACAAAAATTGTGGTGCTACAGCAGTTTTTTTAATTGAGCAACACTTCAGTGATGTGTATAACAATGGGAACAAAAATATGTTCTAACCTAAAGCGCAGATATGCCAAATATTGTTTTATTGTCTTAAAAAGCAATGAATCTGCCCCAACAAGCTGTATTTTGCAGGTATTGTTCCAGAATATGATATGAACTGTTGTTCCAACTCACCATGAACCATATCTGGTCTACTAGAAATGAAAGTCACTGCAGTTTTAACTTGCTGACAGTGTTTTTGCTGAAGAGGAAGGAAGTATTTTACTTAGTTAGTTAGTTGTATGTTGCTGTTACTTCTTCTGAGTGAGACTCAGGCTTTCTTTTTGCTTGAGAAGTGGAAAATGATGGATTTGAAGCTTCCCTATTTGATAATTCAGTAGAGCAGCCTCTTGAATATGGATGTGTATATGAATGACCCCAGCTATATGCTGGTGAATTGTCTTGGCTTTGTGACAGATAAAACCCACATTTTTGTTTTTTGAATTTTTTTTTTAAGTCATTGAGGGTAGAGCATTATCATCTCAAGTATTATATTAATGTACTTGTGCTGTACAAAATCTGACATTCATGATGTGATCTTAATGGTTGTTTGTGTGTGTGTCAGTCCCAAAAGAATTAATATTCAGTACAAGTGGCAAAGTTAAGATGGTTTCCTGTTCAGTGTGTGCTATTTTAACTCAAGTTTGGCAACTGCTCTTTACAGAAGGCAGAAAACTCAATGTTTGCATCTGCTATGGGTTTGTGTTTCTAAATCAGATAGTGAGGAGAGTTCTTTAACTTTGGGACACAAAAATAGGCTGCTAATAGATAGTGAAGATGGAGTCCAACTTATATACTTTATTTTAATACTCTCCCTTTGGAGGTCAAGAAAAAAAATGTTGTGTTTTTTTTTTTTTTCATCTCCCTAACTGCCCTGTGTAGTGTTGGGAATTTTGGATGTCATAGTGCTGATTTTCTTGCTGATGGACTGTAAATATTTGAAGAACACTCAAATTCCTCTAATTCGGTTGATTATAATTATTACAATGGCCTTTTTCAAGTTTGGTTAATATTATTTTGGAAGCCATTTAAGTTAAGCCTCACAATAACAAAAAGGCAGCTACTCTTATTCTGGAATAAATTGATTGGGGCAAGGGAGAAATGTAGCATTAGCTAAACTTATATAAATATTTACACAACCCCATGGGCCCAAAAGTGGCACTGCTGTGTATTTTAAATTGCATTGCTGATGGAAAGGCCCCTTTTGTTAAAAACCTGCCAGCATTTCTGTATAGAATAGAGTGAAAGTGTTGCTGAAATTAAGGCTATTTTTTGCTCAGTGCAGATGTGTTTCTCTGGATGAGAAACTTTAGAACACTCTTCCTAGATCCAGGTCTTTGATGTGGTAAGAAGTGAGGATTTACAAAGGGTAGGAGATCTGGTTTAAACAATCTCTGTCTCCATTGTGTGGTTGACATGACACAGTGTTCAAGTACTGGAGATTTTACACTGACCTTTTGAGAAGCTTGAGTTGCCATATACAAGAGGAATTTCTAACAGAAAGGAACTGGGGAGAAACCTCTTTATTTTCCCCTAAATGAAAGAACACAGGTTGTTTGTGTCCTTTAGAGAAAGATATGCTATTTCAACAGTAGATCAAGTGGCTCTGTATTTCTGGCTGTGCATGACATAAGTTTTTGGTGATGTTTTCACAGCCCAGTATGAAGCAGTTAAATTCCAAGCTTGGTGTCACCTGTCTACCCAGATAGGCATTTGAGAGAATAAATTTATTTTTGCTTGAGAGAAGGAAAGGTTGGTTTCCTTGTACAGAGGGATTTGATTTGATTGTTTAATTTGTAGTGGACCCTTTTCTTGCAGAAATGAATCCCTGCATGCTGGGTGGGTGACTGTGAAGTTGTGACTCACCAGCATGGTCTGTTGCAGTGTGTCTGTTGCCTCCATCTGCTTCTGCTGTGTATTTTTATTGTATATTTAACCTTTACAGCTGTGTTTGGGTCTGGATGGGCACCCTTGGGTCACACACAGCTGGGGTTGGTTCTCCCCACCTCAGAGTGTCCCAGGCTGGCCACACACACTCGGGGACAGCAGTGACAGGAAAAGGGAAGGGAGAGGTGGCCAAGGGAGGGCAGGATTTGCCAGGACTCTGCTGAGACACACGGCTGTGTGGCTGACACCTGGGGTTTGCTGTCTGAGAGGACATTCCAGAACTCCCAAATAAGGCCTCCCAGATTGTGGTAGAGCATTTATATGCACATGAATAAATTAGGGCCCAAATTTATTCATTAGTTATGATATTTAGATTGTAGAGCAAGCAGGTGGTGAGGTGTAAATCTCTAGGAAGATGATCTGTTATGGATGTTCCATTCTTTCTCAGATGCAAAGTGCTTTCAGGACAATTATTAAGGGAAAGCTCATGGTGACTAGAGTTGGATTAGTCACTGGAAAATGTGTGAGTTTCTGCATATTCTTCCAAGAATGCCTTGAGTGAAGGGATGATTCACAGCCAGGAGAATTTATACTCTCAGAAATCTGTGGTGCCATCCTTGAATGTGCAAGTGTGTGATTCTCTGTAATACAGGCATGCTCATTTCAAGGAAGATTCTATTTGAGGACAGAAGATGGTTTCTCTGTTTTTTGAATACCTAGGAATTTTTTTTTCACATGAAGAGGTGACCTGCTTTTGTAAAATTATATAAGCCATATTTTAATCCCTTAATTTTTGGAAAAGTACAACAGCAGCCATTTCTATTTTCTGCAGCCCAGACCTTTATTAATGGAATAGGACCATTTTGTATATTTTTTTCATTTATAATAAAAACCCATATTTGACAGTGCATAACATGTTATTTTAGAATTAATGTGAGCTGCTCATTTCACATTGTCTCACTGCTCTAGTTTTATGTGTAATATTTTCCCAGAGTTTGTAGGAAAGAAGTGGCCACTTTTAAAATAAATTTCCTATCTCAAAGTCGTTCAACATTACTGATTTTTCTTTTAACCTACAGAAAAGAGTTATCAAGTGTTAAGTTCACTTGAGATTTTCTTCCCTGTTGAAAAGCAGAGATTTTACAGAATTTGTCATCTAGAACATGATTAAGAAGTCCAAACATAAAATGAAGCTGAATTTTTGTGTTTCACAGGTAAAGGGATTGTGGAAACTAAAAACACAGTTAGTAAATTCATCTTAAAAGTAGAATTGGAACCTGTTGGAGCCGCTCTGTTTCTTCTCAATCTGTAAGATTGTCCTGTGCTTTCAGATTTTGTTGCACTGCCAAGCAGGAATCACTAGTTTCTGCCAAATGTTGCACCTGGATATTTAATGATCAAAGCTCATTACAGAAGCAGTGCATCTGTGATAGGGTCTGTAGATAACAGCACCAGGTCAGGCCACATTCAGTTGACAGGGTGAGGGGAGATGCAGGCATCTGTAGTTTAATTTAATGGCAACCTTCTGTGTGTTGCCACAGGCAGTGCTGTTCTACCTAACAAGGGTTAGGGTTTTGTATCTTCATTGTTTTCTTTTGTGGATTTTATCCAGCAGCATCTTTGCCTTAAAATTAAATTTTGATAATGTTGCTTTTGAAATCTTTGCTAAAATGTCCACCAAAGAGAGCAAATTTTGATGCTGTGCATCCTTTTGGCTGTCAGATACATTGGGGAACTTTAAAAACTAACACCTAAGAGAGTGTTCATGCATGTGTCTGACATTCTTAAACATTGATTTTTTTTTTCTATGTGTTAAATAGTTGAATCATTTATTTAGTAGAATTGTTAATATCAATATAATTTTGTTCTGTGGTGGGAAACTTTTTTTTTCCCCATTGGAGAAGATGGTATAAACATTTACAGATCTTTACCTCTCTGGGTGAAGTGATGAGCATCTATATATTCTGATGAGGAGTGTGAAATGAGTGCTTAATTTGGCTTGAACACTGGACTTGAACTTGCAGATTTCTAATAGGGACCTTTGTTTTCCTTACTGCTAGCAGAATTTTTGTCTGAATTTCTTTACTGTTTCAGACTTGAAGTAATAAATAATCTTAACTCAGATTGAAAACCTGGAGTCTCTATTCTGTCATTTGCTTTCTGTATTCTGAATACTGTTAAAGAACAATATGTCATTGCAAAGTGAATCCACTTCTTGCTCTTCATGGAGTAGCTTCACAAAGGAACATTAAAATTCACTTTTTTTGGGGGTGTGTTTTGAAATGGCTGTATTTCAGTTGTTAGCCAGGGGATCTTTGTGTAAGTCTTCAGCTGAGTACATGAAGCTTGGTTTCTGTGGTCAAATGAAAAAATGAACATGTGTAGCCTGTAGCTCTTTTCAAATAATGTCTTCCCTTTAGCAGCTCAGTTCTGCAATGTCTGATGCTAACTTACAACAACCAGACTTCCTGTCATGGCCAGACAGCAAAACAGGGATGGAATGAACTGCACAGACCTCAGCACCCCTAAACTGGTTGATCAAAGTGAGATGTAGGTACTTCATCCTTTTCCCAAAGTCAGATTTATGTGCCAGCATTTCTGTTTTGTTTTGTTGCGTGGAGCAGAATGTGAACTTTCATGAGCACATATGTAATTTTTACCCTATTCTTACAGCACTTGGTGGAGATGCCCTTTAATTTTTAATATGAAAACAGTAGCCAGGTGTACAGCCCCTTGAATTCAGAGCTCAAACTGGGAAGCACTGTAACTTGGTGCTGTACTGGGCAATCCAGTGAGAAGTTATGAATTTAGTAGTAATTTGTTGTTACTGTCCCTTCCAGCTCTGTGTGACCTGATTATGTAAAACCCTGTGGGTTTAAAAGGTGCACTTCTCTAAACCTTCTGTCAGTCACTCAGCTAAATCCCCAGAGGACCCCTGGAAAGGTACTCAGGGCTGCTTTCTCAAGGTGCACCACAATCTCTCATGTTTCATCCTTGTAACTGTGTTTTCAGAACTTTTGTGGCTTATCTGTAATGACTTCCTTGGGCTGCTGAATATCTCAGTAAACACCTCTTTTTATATGAGCTGAATTACTTGCCCTGCCAGGTCTGGACTGCCATGCTGCAGGACATTCCTCCTTTCTTGTGACATTGTCCTCCGAGAGAAGCCTCCCCTTGTTCCCTCTAAAGTTGCATGTGATTTGTGTTTCATTGCTGCTGAAAAGAGGCTGTTAAAACACACCTTGGGTAGTTAATATTTAATTGTGCAGAAGTGAGAGCAGAGCTGTTGTCCTCACCACGAAGTACATTTGCAAAAGGATACTAAGGGCTTCCTTCATTCACTGGGCACTCATTTGCACACAGCTTGTGTTGCAGTGGGCAGTTTCTGCCTTTTTAAAATGAAACCTACTTTGGAATATTTTGTAATGCAAATTTTTTGGGAAAAAAATCTAGTTCTGAGTGTGGAATGTTGCTATGCATATATACACATGAAAATGCAGTTGTATCCATAGAGAGAATGGCCACCCCATGTCTTGGTGCACACAGCTTGAGTGATCAGAATCCCTTATTTTCTTCTTCAAAATATTGGCAGTAGTTTCCCTTAAGCCTTCTTGAGACTTACTGAAATAATACTCACAGCATGATTTCTGACTCTGTAAGCCTCCTCTGAAACTCTCTGTGGGCTTTTTCTTTTCTTTCATTAAGTCCATGACTGAGCTCTGATCCAAGCACCATTTGTGCCCACAGACACTGAAAGACTCCTGGGGAATCTGGGCTTTGAATCAGGAATGTTATCTTACAGAACTCTGTAGTCCAAAATGTTAGAATCAGGTAAACATTTACACTGTTAATGTGGTAGACAGAGTCTGAACTTCTCTCTTTAGATAGCAGTGCTGGTTGTTCTGTGTGGAATGAGGAGCACAGTGTTGTGTATAACAATGTATTTTTTTTTGCAGTTCTTCTCTTAACGTAGTTTTCTACCTTTGGTTATCTTGTATCGTGTCTTCTCCTCAGCTTGCACAGCACCTGCTATAGTAAAATGCAGGTTAATTTTACCAGTTGTGACTGAAGGAAATGTAAGGTGAATTTGTACTTGCAAGTGTGTGACTGAACATGATCACTGCTGCTGGGTTATTTGAATGGAGATCAGTGGAGATGTTGAGGATCAAAAGTTTAGTTTTGAGTTCATGGCAGTAAAGGGCTCTGTCAGGTGCCCTGGATGGCACTGAGCAATTAATCTGTGCAGTATTAGGAAAGCATCTATGTAGTAGTGTAATGATCCATTGAATTACTGATTTGCCAAACAACACACAGCAGCAGGAGCTGAAGTTCGGCAGTTCCAGGCTCTGAAGTGCCCCGAATGCACATCCAGATGGGAGCCTGAGACAGCAAGGTAATTGAAGGTGCCTTGGAGTCTGGTCTCCTTAAAGAGCCACTTGAGGGAGTTGTCAGAATAATCCGTGACTGATGAGGCTGCTAAGGAGATCCTTTCAACCTGGGGAAATAGTCACTTTAAGGAATGGATGAAATGTAAACTAATTGTGGGTTTTAGAGTGGCACTAGACTTCTATAATCTGTTTGGCAGGGGACTGGCTGTGCTGTGGGAGCGCTCTCCTTGTCTTGCTCTATGTGAGTCAATTTCTCTACAGGGCATACATGTTTCCTTAGGAAATGTTTTACTCTTCTTTCACTTTTCATGTGGAAATTGCACCTGCAAGTGTATTGGATTTGATTTGACTCTGCAAGGTGCATCTGTCCAGGTCTGTGCTTTTTTTTGGTGTATCAGGCCCCAGGAATATGTGTCTGTGAAGCCAGGGCAGGATATAGCTCTGCAATTTGCACTTGGGATTGAGAGACAGGAAAGCTCCAGTATTTCAGTGCAGTACAGAAAAAGTGTCTGAAGTGCTGTGCCTGCAGTTCTGGCATAGGTATGAAATTGCTTTTTAATTGTTCAGCGACAGATTGTGCTGTAAAAAGTTCACAATAACTGTGTAACAGCTGAGCTGGTACAGTTGATTTACTAATCTGGGTCTGAAATATTGCAGCTTTTCCTGGCCTTCTCCTTTCTTGCCATGGTTGGAATCAGCCATTCTGGTGTTACTGGGCATCTCGTGGAGAGTGCCAGGTGAGGAGGACAGAGCTTAGTGCAAAACCAGAATTAAAGCTTGGTGTTCATATTTCTCTCTTCTCCCCTTGATCCTCTACATTGGCTTTTCTTTCAATAATGTGGAGTAATACATCCTAACCAACACTATGAAATGTCATTAAAATACAGGTAGTTTCTATTAATTTTCTGAAACTATAATATGTATTATATCTTTATTTCTGTAAACATTGAAAGTGTTTAATAAAAGTTGTGTTTTGTACCTGTTTCATTCATTTTCTAAGGAAATGTAATGATATCTTGACCAAATTTTGCAGGATGTATAGAATATGTTGCCTGAAAATAATAGGGATGTTAAATCTTTGAGTCTTTTAATATAAATATTTTTCTCCTCTCTTACACCCAATTTTGTTCTCTTGCTGAATCATTTACTGAATATTTAGCAATTAAGGTATAGTGAAACTCTTTCTGAAAAACCAGTTGGTGAAGCAATAACAGGTCTGTGAATACAAAAATTCTTGTGGCACTATGTATATACACATGGGCTCATGCAGGAGAAGGGGATGGTGGGGTTGAGAGGCTGTAATGCAAGGAGAGGGACTGCAGTGAGTGTGTGTAACTGAGGGAGACATTGGGTAAGTTTGTGTGCTTATTTCAGAGGCCAGAGTGAGGTAAGAGCCCCTGGAAATGACAACAGCACTGCAGGTTGTGAAATCTTTTATCACTGCTTCTAGTTTGTAGTTTGAGAGGGCCTTTTGTTGTGTTGTTTGTGTATGTGGATTTAAAGGAGTCTAAAAGGAAAGGTGTGATTCACTTTGAAGTTCAAACTGTGTTTTTCAGCAGGGATTTGTGGGTGAAGGGAAAGCAGAAGAGGTGATTGGGGTTGCACTTGCCAATGGTTAGAATGAGCCAGCCTGGTGTGCAGTCCCATGCCATTTACAGCAGCCATGCAGCCTCCTCCCCTCTGCCATTTGGGTACTTTCTATGTCTGCATTCTGATTCTTTTTTGTTGATATTAATGTAAATTTCTGGCTTAAGATCAACTTTTTAAAATGATGACATTTAGGATGGTAATTTGGATGCATCTTTAGGTATCCAAGTGAGACTCTGAGTGGTAAGGGGATTAGAGTCATTATTAAGAGCTTTTGGTTCCTGGTCATTTATAGGCACAATGTGAATTTATTTTAGGAGTTTGTGTCTATAAATTTAGGGTCTTGACCAATCAGATATGTAGATCTTAGATGTTTTCATGGTTTGAGAGGGAGGCTGAAACATTAAAATCTCTACCCTGAGAATAATGATGCTTGGAAAAATTCATTTCAGAAAGATGCTTTTATCCTCTGACTAGTTCAGGTTAACCTTTGAGGTCTCATTTTCACAGTGTAAGTTGTTTAATGTCTGTGAGAAGGGAGTGTCTGGTAGAAGTTTGGCCTGGGATACTTTGCAGAGAATTAGAAGTTCCAAGATGAGTTAATGTTTCATTATCAGGATTTTGTTGATGAACTAACTCCTTTCTTGTCTGTCCATGGTGGCATCACAGAAATGCAGCATTACACAGGTGGAAGCTTTACCATTGTTCAGCTCCCCTTGTCTGGCAGCAGAGCTGCTGCTTCATTATGTTGTTAATGGTCCTCATTACTGATGAGGGTGCCCATTTAAAACAGGGGGTTTATATTTTGCCATTCTTAAATGCATGGACAGAAACCCTCAGCTGTTTTCCTTGGATCTTGCTAGGTCTGATAAACACATTTCAAGAGCAGCCATGAAATGTTTTTCTTCACTCTTTGTCCTGTAGCTCATAAGTCAAGACTGTCCAGAAGTGGAAAGAGCTGTTTATTTCTCTGGTCCACAGGCAGAGCAAAACCACTTCCTCAGTTCTCTAATAAATACCTTATCATGAGAGCACACATATTTCTATTTCAGTGCTGTCTCACTCCTGTTCTGCAGGCCCTGTAGGAAGGGTTTGAAAATAGGGAGCTGACATGGAAAAGTGTGTGCTTTTGCAGGGTTCCCATTCTGCTGTGCTCCAGTGCATACCTGTGTTCTCTGAGGTGAAAGTGATACAACAGGTTATGTTAAATAACACAGATCCCTCTGGAGCTGCCCATGAGGAAACTCCCAAACATTTTAATTATTAAGCTGGATTTTCTCTTTATATTCCTACTTCAAATATTTTTCTTGAAAGTACCAGTGACTGGTCCAGCTGACAAGTTTAGCTGGCTATCTAAGATAAATATGGGTGATTTAGGTGGGTAAGGTAGAATTGTATCTTTTTTTTGTTTGTTTCTGAACAGTTGTCATGGCAATTGGAAAATTACTTGCTTAGAGTTAATGCTGTTTGTGAAATCACATTTTCTGTGACCCAAAGGGCCATATGTATGCACCTTGTCCATGGAAAATCAGTGATGGTGAAATAATAAAAATATGACAGTTATTTTTCTTCTTCTGGTCCTTTTCCACTATTGTCTGTTACTATTTATTTGTGGGTTTATGGATTGCAAGCTGGCACAATTGGCATTTCTTGTCCAATACAGATCTGCATATATATATATAGAGATATAGATATAGCTATCTTATATGTGCATGCATACTTTGAGTTATCCATCTTACCATTTCAGGCTCTGCAGTTGTACTGACTAAATGTTGTTTCCTTTCAGTGGATCTGATGGAAATAAAAGAAATTCGCCCAGGAAAGAATTCAAAGGACTTTGAACGTTGCAAAGCAAGGCACAGAGAAGAACACTGCTTTACTGTTTTTTATGGTACCCAGTTTGTCCTCAACACTTTAAGTTTAGCAGGTACTTTTATCTTCTTTCTTTAAGCTACCAATTGAACATGTCAAACACATGGATAGAACAGGAATGCACAGAATACTGTGGGTTTAACTTCTGCAGTTCAGGAGTGCACCAGTTACTTAAAATCTGGAGCCAGACCTTTTACTCTGCCTTTCTTGTCTGTGCCCAGCTGCATTTGGAATGTCTCACTTTCAAGTGGTTCATTGTGTGAGTGTTGTCTCTGATTTTTTCTAGCAAGGTAGACTTTTGCTGGTCAAACAACTCCAGTAAGGTTTTCAGCACTGAAGAGCAGAGGTAACATTGCCCTCTTTAAAGACAGCTGTTCAGTATGGCCAGAATATTGTCCTAATTTTAGTTTGGACAAAATGATTTTGGATATAATAGCCATGAAAAGTTACACTGCAGCTGTATCACAGAAATTTTCCCATCACCTATGAGCAATTGCAGACTAATTTAAAAAAAAGAAGTTTTAGTTTGGGTTATTTGTGTGCATGTCACATGGTAACACTAAACCTCTTCTAAATAAGTACTGGGAGACCATAAATAAAATATGGAAGGCGATAAATTTAAAATGAAGATATCTGTGTAAAACAAAGAGAATTTGTACCCTGTATTTATAGAAGGGGTTGGAGCACTTTTTATTACAGGCAAAATTATCCGGGGTCACAAACTCAAAGATTTTGTAATGAAAAGAGATACAAATTTTTACAGTACAGGCTGAACACAATTTCTAACTTGTGGAATTTACAAAGAGATTTCTTTTCTAAAAAGTTTGTAATGGGTCATTGGTTTAGAATGGAGTCCTAGTTCTCTGTCCTGAGCAGGAACATACTTACCAATTTAAATCTTTAACTTAATTGCAAAATCTTAATGTGAGAAAAGGGGAGTGCTTTGTAAATGTTTAAATACTGACAGCTTTTATTTTTTTATTATTTATGGGATGAATTTCTTATAGATTGCAGTATTAGAAGACAAGTTTTTTGCAGTCAGATGCTTTTGAAATGAAAGACTGTCTGTGACTAATCTATTCTTAGAGGTTTTTAACTTTATATAAGTTTTACCATTGTTGACTGAAGTCTGTGAAAATTTTGAGTAAGTGGCTGTGCTTACGTGCAGCTGTGCCAGGGACTTCAGCTTGATTTCCTCTGACAGCCCCCCCAGTCCCTGCCCCATGGCAGTTCTCTAAACAGGCCTCTGCCAATACTTTGAGAACACTTGGTACCATGAGCTGTTGCTGTAATGCTGAAGTGCAGAATAACATGATATAACTTTCAATTAAGGGGGAAATCCTTTTCCTTGTGGAAGGGCTTTGTCGTGGTTTCTTAAAACAATATAAATGAATTGTTCCTTGAAGGGAATGGTAGCTGTCATAAAGGGCAGAACTGTCTTGGGAGAAGAATTGGTCTGGCAGTGGTAGTGGGTGTTCTTTCCAAAATTGTAACTAATTCAAAAACATTTCCATGGGGAGCTGAGGCTGGGCTGCAGCTTCATCCTTGGGGGATAAAGCATTGTTTGAAAATATGTTTAAAAAAATTGTAATCTTCACTTTTTGAGAAACTGGTTTGCTTTGAAGGCCGATAAAAGATTTCAGCTCCTGTGTGAAAATAAATTTTCGGAGCTGGTTTAATTGAAGAATGCATTCATGCAATTTCAGAGCCAGCCTGCTAAATCAAATGGACTTTGCCCAGCTGGGGGTTGTAAAGATCACATCTCATGCAAGGTTCTTTCAGCTTAGCTGGTATTTCCTAAGGAAAGCTGTGCCCAGCAAGCAGTTCCTCATCTTGCTTCTGTTGGGTTGATGAATTACCAAATGCAGTCATGATAAATGATGGGAAGGACTCTTCTGGTTTGGGAAATGGAAAGGCAAACTAAATTTTAAACAAAACAAAGCAGTGATATACTAATTTGGGTTGGGAGGAAAATGTACCTGGCTTCTAGCTGGGATACATAAGGACATTTTTTGACTTATATTAAAATGCATTATATTGGCTACACCAGTTTTGTACATTGCTCCCTTTCTGTTTGTCTTGCAGAAATTTAATCTGGAACAATCTGTGTTGAGAGGCATGGTTAAGATAATTAGAAGGTGATTATGTCAAAAGCCAGTATATTGCAAATTTGTTGTAGGTTGCTGGGAATATAATAAACCAGCTTTATGCTATAGCAGTACAGAGTTCTTTTACCTGTGCCCTTGCTCTGATCTGGGTCCTGGGCTTTTGCCACTTTGGAGACAGAAGATAAGAAAATGAATTTTGATTGTGTTACCACAGGAGTTCAGCAGTAGTTTTATAGTGTATTTGCTGAAATATTGAAACTTTCCTACTCTGATAAACAGTCTTCTAAAAACAGAGGTTTTTTTTGCAGAGCTTGCCTACCCCCAAATGTATGCTGTTTTTTATTAGTTTTATTAGCAGCAATATGAAGCTATGCAATGAGATTTATCAAAGAGGAAGGTTAGCAGTTTTGTATACTAGAGTTTATCTAAGCAAGTTATGTCTTGGTTTTGTGTTGATTTTGTTTTGATGTTTACCATATATTATTTTTTTCAGCTGACTCTAAAGATGATACTGATAAATGGTTGTGTGGCTTGAATATCTTGTATCAAGAGGTCATGAGTGCTCCCACACCTGCCATCACAGAGAGGTACATGGACATACTTTCACTTTGTGAGACTGGGAATTGAAAGAAGAAAATCTGAAAGAAATTTTTAAGGTGCAACAAGTGGTGCTTGCCAATTACACTAAGAACACTTTTCAGTTAGTGTACGACACTGAAACCTCATATGGAAATTCTCAATGTCTATTTTGCTACATAGGTTCTCTGGAGTCACACTCTGCTGCATACACTAATGTAAACTTGCAATTCATCTTGTTCTGTGCATCCAAAACAAAATCTCTTCCTGAGGTCATAAGAGCAGCTGGTGTTTGTGTGTTGGCTTCTTGGAAAATCCAAAAATCGGCCATATGAAGGTGAAACTGCACCTTTGTCCTTCAGAGGATGCTGTGTGTGAAACTGCTCAGGCTCAGATTGCCAGTTCTGTGGACAAGGTCTCAGTAATGTCTCCACACCCCACAGCTTTTCATCACTGTGGGCATTTTTGTTTGTGGCCACTGCTGTTAGTGAGGATATGCTCTGCCCTCGCTTCCTCCCTGACCAAATTGTGGCTTTGACACTGGTGTTGTCAAACAAGAGTAATTCTTGTTGAGGCTGAAGATCAGCTTAGTAGTGCATTCATCTTTTGGATCAAAATTGTATTTATTTACTATTGGTGCAACTAAGAGTATTTTAATGTGCATCTAAAACTGACATGCACTGTAATGAGGATTTTCTTTAAATTTCTCTAAACCTCTTTCCCTTCACTCTAGTTTTAATTTTTATGTATCTAACAGATATTTGAGCCAGCAACTCAAAGATAAATCTGGCAGAAATCATTGACGTTTTGGAGATAGTCCAGTTTAGATTAGCTGAAGTTTTGGCTCACTTTATTCTCTTACTTTTTTACAGCTTCTGGTTACTCATTCTTTTCTGTCCTGCCCACCCTTCCCCTTCCTGTGTAGTTTATGTGATTTTAAAATGCAGCAGAAAAGTACATATTTACAAATGGGGTTAAAAAAACTGGCTGGATCCTTGAATGCTGCATTAGTGGAAATGTTTTTGCTTTGCTAAAAGAGATGAATCTTAATAAGTGTTTCTACTGAGTTTTGTCTATGGATTTTGAAATTTCATTGGCTGTATATTCTTTGTAATTCTTAGATTTTTTTTCTCCCTCTTCTACAAGCTGGCTGAGAAAGCAGATCTATTCTGTTGATCAAACTAGGAAAAATAGGTAAGAGGCTCTGTCTTTTTACATTTTTTTAGTGAATTATTCTAACATGGAATGAAAAGAAATAAAGAATTAATTGTCCAAAATGTGGAGTATGCGATCCCTGAAAATGGCATTTGCCCTTGTTTTAGCAACTTGAGTTTTGCCTTTTGCTAAGTACAATGTGTTCATGGTATTCCCTCAGGTTTATGTACATGGTATAACAAGGAAACAAATGATGACAACTAAGTATTTTGTTTTTTAGCCTAGAATTACTTTGCCAGAATGAGCAATGTGTTATTTTTGAGATTGAGCTTGGCCAGCAACTGGCCTGGCCATGGGCTTGTGTCTGCCTTGTATTTGCACAGGCCAAAGCCAAAGAATCACCTCTGACCTGGTGCTTCTCGTGTGAAAGAAGTCCCAGGGGTTCTAGCAACCAGTGTGATGTGTGGCTTCATGTGTTTGAGTTTCCCTAGTTCCTTTCAGGTCCATGTGTGATGTGGCTTTGTAGCTTTTACATGCAAAGGAGACTGTTTTTTAAAAAATGAATTCAGCTGCACGCCTCTCCTTAGAGTTGCCAGCAATCGTGCAACACTGAGAAGAATGTTAACTTTTCCTCCCTTCTGTGTTATTATTTCACCATGGTTTTTCTCTTTGTCTGGAGCATGCATTTTATTCTAAAGTAGAAAAGCTCATGCTTTTCCTTTCGTGTACACCTTTTCCCAAAAGCAAACTGCAGTGAGGTGTTTCATTGTGTGACTGAGGCTGTGGTACTGCAGGAAATCACACCCTTGTGCAGGCAGCCTGTGGCACTGTGCAGGGTGAGCTGAGACCCCATTTCAGAGCTCTGTTTCCTCAACTGACCACAGTCCCATCCTTTACTGGATATTGACTGATGCATTTTGAGAACTAACCCTGCAGTGGGGACGTGGATGTGTTGTTGGGATTCACAAAGCAAAAGCAAATGTTAGGATGGAGCAGCTGTGGCTGACAGTAGTTTTATGCTGAAGAAGTTTCATTTGTTGCTTTAGGATTGTTTTATTGCTAGAAGGCAGCTTGGTTAGGACCAAGGAGACATGTACAGTGGAGAGGGCATTTTTTCCTTCTCTTTCTTGATGATTCATGCTTACAGAAAAATTCAGGAAAAGAGTTTGCCCTGAGGTCTGTTGTGTTCAGAGCTGTGGTTTTTAGGGAGGTGAATTGTAAAGGTTAGGCAAGTCTTGTTCCACAGGTTGAATTTTTTTTCCAGTGGTAATGAAGTCCCAGCTCTTTGTTTTCTCTTGCACTTGTCTGGCCAGAGGAAATTGCTTGTGCTTGGTGTTTAGTGTACAAATGGAATTCTCATTCTAGCTTCTAATAGGGTTTTTTCCAGAGGTCTGGCGACAAGGCGGAAAGCCAGGAATTTCCTGAGTTCTAATCTGGCTTGGGCATGGGCTTTGGCTTAGTTCCTTCTTGCTTTGCCTCTTTCCCTCTTCTTGCTTTGCCTCTTTCCCTCTTCTTGCTTTGCCTCTTTCCCTCTTCTTGCTTTGCCTCTTTCCCTCTTGCACAGAGGAGATGAGAATATCTCACAGGGTAGCTGCTTTCATAGGCACTGTACAATGGAAGTGTTACTTTCATCTGTGTGCTAATTGGATTTGTTGCTTTCAAGCAACTCTGTTCTGACCCTGTGTTTGCAGAGGTTTAATGGTTTCTGAATCGTCCTGTAGGTCAAGGCAGAGTCCCTCAGTCTTGTTTTGTAGGGTACTGTTGGTATTGCTTTAATATTTTGTGGGCTTCATGAATAGGACCCACAGGTCTTGTATCTGTGCTTTCTTGACTTGCTGTCTTGCTGTTATCTAGAAAACTTTGTTTTTTGAAGTGTTGCTGGGATATTACTGGGCATTCTGAAACTCTGCATAAAGAATCAGCAGGTTTGTGTAGATGGAACTGAAAGGGAAGACTTGGTTGGGGAAGACTTGGTCTTGTTGCAGAAGGGAAGAGTCTTGCTGCTGCAAATCAGCACTACCAGATTGAATAACATCTGGAGAAAAAGGTTAAAATGGTATTGAAATTGGGGCTCTTTTTTTTTCTGTTTGTGCTCATCTGTTTGGTACAGCCTTTGCATGATGTTTTCTGTGTCTGTAATCCAGTTTCAGTGGAAGAGAGGCTGTAGTTCATCTGACTGTGTATAAACATCTACATTTGACCTTATCATCTAGATCTGATTAATTGCTGAGAGAAATACATATTTATGCAATATGGTTCTTGTACTTCCAAATTAATCAAAATGTCTGTTCTCCATGTCTAGCTTGCTTCCATGTAGATGTTAGGTTTATATAAGTTTACAGGTATGTGATATAAGCTCTACCCAAAATGTTTCAATAGTCACATTTTTGTGTTGATAGAAAATATGAGTAGCTGACTAGACACAACACAACTGTGGTGATTTTGTTATCTTTTTTTTTTTTCTCCTTTTTCCCCCCAGTATCAGTCTTAGAGAGCTGAAAACTGTCCTTCCCCAAGTAAACTTCAAAGTGAGCAGCATGAAGTACTTGAAGGATAAATTTGCGGTAATTACCTGATTACTTAAATGTGTTTGCTATTATCTGATAAGTGTTGATGTTTCTTTTTATGACACATCCTATTTTTTGATTCATATCATGTACAGTTAAATAAATTGTACTGATTAATTAGTCAGCTTGGCTTTGCCTGTATATGAGGGTACAAGAAAATACAGACATAAATGTTCCTTCTTTTCATTGGTTGACCAAAGCCAACATTGGCTTTTAAGCTCCTGTACTGAGCAAGTACATAGAAAAATATTTTATCTTTATTTTTCTTCTGCATCAATTTCATCTTAATTTTTTTTCAATATGATCAAATAATAACCTCTTCTCTCCAACTAATGCCAATGTTAATAACTTTAGAAGGTCATTCCATTCCTACAGGAACCTTGAATATCCCCACCCTTTCCTGCTTTCCAACTCTCCACCCTTAAAGCAGACACTCTTGCCTCTGCTGCCCCAGCTAACAATGAGTAAATGAGGCTCTACTTCTCTCTCCGTCGTGGAAATGGAGTGAGGGTGCAAAATGCAAGGCCAAAGATGGGGGCTAGGAGCACTATGTCATAAATCAACATCTGTTTTCTTGTTTGTATTCTTAAAAACATAAATAAATTTAAAAATCCAAGTGGGTAAAAATAAATAAAGTTGAAGTAGAACAGATTGTATGAGAGAATGCCAACTGGACTAAGAGTAACTTGTTCACTGTGCAAGTGCAGTTCAGGGAGTTCTAAATTCACTGCCTGCTACTTTCTGTTGTAGGAAATAGGTGCTCACAAGGAGGAGCTTACTTTTGAACAATTTCATTTGTTCTACAAGAAAATCATGTTTGAACAACAGAAATCGGTAAGCTTTTCATAAATAGTCTTCATACTGTTCAACTGCTGCATCAGAGTAGTGAGAACTGGTTATCTTTTTGTTACTGACTTTCTTTTTTCCTCATTCTTGTACCAGAAAAAGGGTGCAGTGCTACTCAATGTGTAGATAACAGTCACTATCAGCAATTGGCCTAAGGAGATGAACAAGTCATTCCTGCTGGTTCTTGTGTGTTGGTAGTCGAGATAGGCAAAGATATTAGTGGGTTTTTGGAGGAATTCTTTTTGTGAGTTTGTTCAGGATGCTGAATGTCTTTTCATTTGGTTTGGCTGGTATTTTTTACTGGTAGAAGCAATTCCAAATTCCAGGTTACCAGCAGTAAGTCCATTACAGGACATGCATCAGACAGGCCATGGGAGGCATAAATGCAGTGGAATTACATTTTAGCTAATTTAAGTGGACAACTGCTTGACTACTGTTTCCCTGTATTTGCTCTACAGATTCATGAAGCTGGTGGAAACTGTGTACTTTTAGTGACTCTGAAAGTTAGAAAACCTTTAAAACTGTGAAAACTCATAATTTGAAATGACTTGCATGAATGTCTTTGACTTTGTGCTTTTGTGAATTCAACTTTAATTTTGCAGTTGCTAAACTAGAAGCTTCAATAGTCAAAGTCAGTGCTGATTTTCTGGCAATAGAGCTTGTGCTGTTTAAAAGTGTTGCTGAAATCATGGTGAAGTTATAAAAACCTAGATTAACTGACAGGGTGTTAGTTTTGGCCATGAATGTCCTGTTAATTAGCTTGAGCATGAAAACTGAAGAATAGAACACATAGTAAGGAGCCTCTCTGACTTCCTTAAGCTCCTGTTACTGCCCTGTGTGAATCATTGCACAGAAATTTCTCAATTTGCTTACAAGTGCTTTGGGTCACTTGATAAGTTTCCTGTAATCTCTAAAGATGCTGTGCCAAGCTAGAAACAATTTAGGTTTTATATTCACTTGAATAAATGTGATAGATGATACTTAAATCCAGTTTTTCTGGGATATTGAACAGTAAAAGCTCCCCAGAAATTTGACTGTTTGTATAAGGTGCTTTATCAAAGCAAGTATTTTGTCTGAGAATTGTGTTCACATTGAAAGGCCTGATGTGCAGTTGCCAGCCTTGGCAGTATGTTTTTTCTTATGCATTTAATTAAAAATGTGTCTTGCCAACTTATATGCAACTTCTCTAGAGCAGACAGGTATTTATTTCCCATTTCCAAACCAATGAACATTATTAGATGGACTTAGATAGAAAATTGGATAGTCTTTTATTATTTATCTTTGTTCCCTCTTTTTATGTTTGTTCTCTTGTTTGTTTGTTTTTTTGTTTGTTTTAAGATTCTTGATGAATTCAAAAAGGATTCCTCTGTTTTCATTCTTGGGTGAGACTCTTCATTTTTATTATTTTTCTGCATTTTCATATGGTTGTAGTGTTGCAGGACTGTTTTCTAATTACCTCACTGGGTTTTTTTTTTTTTTTTTTGTTGTTTTATTTTTCTTTGTTCTGATGTTTTAGTAAGTGAAAAGAAATCATGAATATTTTTGCATTCAGAAAGTTGAATTTACATTGGAAGTAAGTCCTGGTGATTGTTTTTTACTTTCTGACTACACAAATGGTACGGACTGAAGTTGCCTGTCCTCTGATTTTATAAAGAGCTGAATAGAGCTATAGAAGGACAATTTGATGCAGAAATTTTTGCTTCAGTCTGGGGAGTGGTGTGGTGCACAGCTTTGCCTAGACCTGATCTGAATGCTGGTAGTAATGGTTTCTGCATCTTCCACTGGATGGACTTGAAAGTTTAAGTAAGATATGTACAGCATGAAGAAGGTCCCAGGCATTTGTGGAAGTAACTATAAAACTTTGCTCTGAGTCTACCAGATATTTCCTTAGCTCTGGATCATGCAATGAATTAAACTGTGAGGCTGCTTAAAAGCACAGATTTATAAGCACCTTTCTGGTACCAGATGCTGCTGTGTTTGTGACTTACAGAATGCAAATCAGTGATATCACTTTTCCTTGGTGCAGCTACACCTTGCCTCCTTTCTCAGAAGATTTTGGTCTATCACAGTAATTAATCTAATTATTACAAAGAAGGAATTACTTGTGAAGTGTGGCTCTATGATAATTTAAAAGAAGCTTTTCCATGTGCCTCAATTAAACTTGGCAACACCCTGGTCAAGTTAATGCAGCTCATTTGCTACAAAGCAAAGATTACAGATTTGGTGCTTTTTGCAATGAATCCCTCTCAAAAGTAAATCAGGAATCCAGGAGGCTCAGAATACAGTAACTAGATATTACAAACCTACTCTAAATCCCATTAGAATTATAGAAAGTCTCTTGCTGATGGCAGCACCTTTATACTGTAAATCCAAGATATAAACCCATGTCATCTTCTGCTGTAACATCTGATTAACCTCTCTTATTTCTTTAGCTTCACTTTCCCTTTCTTTTTTTAAAGAAATACTGACCGTCCAGATGCTTCAGCAGTTCACCTCCACGACTTCCAGAGATTCCTGCTACATGAGCAGCAGGTGGGAAGGTTACAGAAATGCTGAACACTCTTTTCTTGGAGTTGTATCACAAAAATTCTGTGCTCATTAAAAAGAATTGTGAAGATTCATAGAGTATGATTGATGCCACTGTAATACTGGGCCTTGGAAAGATTTCTTCTTTGTTGCCATTGAAGTCCACAAGAGCTATTATTTTTCATCTATATAAAGCCTCTGAAGATGCACTGAAGGACAAGAGGGAGGACAAAGTAAATAAGGTTTTAACAAGCCTCCACTTAGTCATGCAGATAAACAGACAAGGTTAGAAATAATGCTGTGTGCAGTCAGAGCTGAATGCCTGGCCTGGTCACTGCTGTCACCAGAGCAGCACTGGGGTAATGCCTTGGCCATGGCCCCAGTTTTTTGCAGCTCTCACATTGTTGCCTCCCTACATTCCAGTCAAAGGTAATTTCCTATAGAATGGAGCCTGTTAGATGTCCCATGCCAGCAGGTAAGGATGAGGGCAGGGACTGGAACTGTGTCTTCATGGATTTCTGTAATGTTATTTTGCACAGACTCCATGCAAGAAACGATGCAATATTTGCTAGGCACTGCTGAGCTCCAGGTTTGCAAATGTGATTGAAAAGTGAGACCTACATTTCCTGTGTAAGCTTGCTACTTTCTTTTTCTCCCAATTTCACTGTTTTCAAAGGATGTTCAGGTTGCACTTAGAAATGAGAGAGATTATAGTTAAGGCATGTCCAAGGAGACCTAGCTTTTTTCTCCCTGTCAGTGCACATATGTACTTATGTAGTGTGTATCTCTCTGTAGATCCCTCTGTTCCTTGTTTGATTTTTATACTGAATAACAGCACTTCTAAAGTTTTTTTTTTTTGTTTTTTTTTTTTTTTACTGCATTGCAATTATCTGAAGGAATCTTGGGCACAGGATCTCAGTAAAGTCCGAGAACGAATGACAAAGTTTATTGACGACACTATGAGAGAAACTGCTGAACCTTTCCTCTTTGTTGATGAGGTGAGATAATGGTGCTTTGTAGTAGTTCTCAGAGACTTTCACAGGATTTTCACTGAGTGGCAGGACTTCTAGACCCCTCTTGCTGAATTGCTGGGTCTCTTCTATTCTCATAGCATAAAAATGTTTAAATTCAGTCTCTCTCTTTGTATTGTAGTTCCTTGCTTACCTATTTGCAAAAGAAAACAGTATTTGGGATGAGAAATACAGTTCAATAGATGTGCAGGACATGAACAATCCTTTGTCCCACTACTGGATTTCTTCCTCTCATAACACGTGAGTTACCAGAAGTCCATTGTCTACTTCAAACAAACATAGCAATGTGAGAGAGAGACAGTAAATTATGCCAGAAATGTGCTGTGTGGATGTGTGAAACCTTCCTACATAGTGGTGCAAATGTGGCAAATAGAGTTTCTGGGACTCTTTTTTTCCCCTTCTCATAACATCTTACAGGTTTTGAGATAAAACTCAGCTGCCAGAAAACTCAAGTCGTGGTAAAAAATACAAAGTATTGAGTTGAAACTGTTCTGAAAGCCTCTCTCCTTTCAAAAATTTAGGTTATTGAAGTGGCTTCTTCACTAAGCTCATGTCAGAATTCATTAGTTGTACAAAGTATGTGATGATGAGTTTGAACTGTCTTCAAATGAAGGAGATTGCTCACCTGGCATTGTAGTGGAAAAAAGGTGTAAAGAGAGTGAGGAGAGATGAGCAAAGAAAATAATGCAGATAATGCAATAAAGTGGATATGGATATAGCATACAGATGAATTTTGAAGTATAAGGTGTGATATTACTCTGAGTACCTTTCACATGCTCATGCCTGATCATGATAAGGTTTGGGTGGGTTTCAAAACTCATGATTTGCTCTCTAGAAGGATGTCAGAGTTGGTTGCTATTCAGTTTGAGCCTTTAACCTCCTGAAATTTGGTCCATTCAAAAACCTGAAGAACAAAATCTGGTTCTTCCATCAGAATTTAAAAAAAAAAAAAAAAAACCAACAACAAGATGATTTAAAAAATCAACTTACATTGTCCATGACAGGGGGCAAAATGTCACCCAGTGAGTGAGTGAGAACTGGTTGAAGTTGACTGCCTGTCTTTTTAAACATTTCCTTTTACTCCTAGATACCTGACAGGAGACCAGCTTCGTAGTGAATCCTCCACAGAAGCTTACATCAGGTGCCTCAGGATGGGATGTCGATGTATTGAGTGTGAGTAAAGAACTTGTGGAGTGGTTTGTAACATGTTCTCTGTACAAGTAGTTTCCCCTGTTTACCAAGAAAGAAAAAAGAACTGAAATCAAGAACTGTTTGTTTTCTGAATTTGAAGTTAGTCATATAAAAATCACTGATTCCTTAAATTGTTTTTCTTATGTCTCACCAATGCCTCATTCACTTCCTCTGATTCTTGTTCCCAGGCAGTTTTAAGGGAGTCTTCCTAGATCTCCTTTCACTTAACACTAAAAATCCAATCCTGAATCTATATGAAAGCTTAGGATTTAAGCTGGAGTACTTGTGTAGCATGGATAGTTTATTTAACTTCATTGTAATACAGACAAGCCTAAGGCACAGAGATTTTTGTGATGTGATGCCTTTTGTCATCCTGTTTAACTTGCTTGTAAATTCAGTTAATGTCTTTGTTCTCCAGCAATTGTGTATGTGTCTTCAGCTCTGTGCTTGTATTCCTTATTGAGAATTTTCACTTTAATTTCATGCTGTTTATTTGACTAATGCAAAATGTATCTCAAATTAGAGTTTCAGGGTTGAAATCAACCACAGACAGAAGCTCTCAGCTTGTCACTTGATGGAGTGTATTTATCCCTGGAAAATTACTGTAAACTAGTAGATTGACACTATAGTTGTCTGAATCTCTTGTTTCCAGATTCCCACATAATAATGCTTTGGGAACATTTTGTACTGTATTTTTTGTCTTGCTTTTACCTAAGTAAACTCAGTTTCCTCTGTGAGAGATATAAATTCATCTGATAGAATGCTTTATTAGAACCTTAAGGTCTATGAATCAGTATAGAACACTGAAGTTTTGGATGGAACACTGAAGTTTTGGATAGAACACTGACGTTTTGCATGTATTCTTAGCAGAGTCATTTAAGGAGCTTCCTGATCCCTTACTTGTTCCACTGCTTGTGTTTCCTAGTGGATTGCTGGGATGGTCCTGATGGGAAACCCATCATTTACCATGGATGGACACGGACAACAAAGATCAAATTCGATGACGTAGTGCAGGCAATCAAAGACCACGCCTTTGTTACATCTGAGTAAGCTTTATTTTCCTTCAGCCTGTTTTCATGTGCTTAGACCTTTCTGAACTTAATTTCTCTGTAATCTAGAGCAAAAACTAATCAGAGGATAATGGATTCCAATAGCCTTCATTATTGCCATATGTGAGTCTTTAATAGATGCTGTTTTGATGAAGAGTCCCAGTGCATAACCATTTGTTGCTAAGGAAGATAGTGTGTACTCTAAAGTGGTTGCCAGCTCCTTTTTTGGGTCTTCTTATAAGTTGAAAGTGAAACTTCAAATGCTTAATAGTATGTCTTAAATCTTTTAAAAAATTAACAAAATAGTACAATTGACAAATAATACATCTGTCAGGTGGTGTTTCTATTGTAGGGAAGGTCTTAGCTGAGAAGATACAGAAATCGTGGCATGTCTCCTGAACTAATAGCATCAGTTTAGATCTGCATCTCTGCCCTTCTTTAACTTGTGCTGAGATGTCCTTAACAGGAAAAAATATTACCCAACAACTGAGAAAGAAATCAAGCTGTCAGTGTCCTGTTTTTCCATGTTTCCATGTTTCCATCTTATCTTAGCAATATTTTCCCATTTGGATCAGTGTCTGCACAGGAACTTGGTGTTAGTGACACCCATAATATGGGTTGCATTATGGTTTCAGACTCTTTTCAGAGTACATGTGAAGGAAAACAGGCATGATCTTGAGGAGAGGAGAAACAAATTTTCACATAATGGTGCTTTAGCAGTGAAACTCTGCCCAAAGAGCTTGGAGGGAATCTATCCAAGATAGAAAAATAAAAAGTTCTGAATAACCTGATCTAACCTAGGAATTGGGCCTTCCCAAAGAACGGGCTTGGATTAGAGGGGCCTTCACAGGTCCCTTCTGACCTTGCCAACTCTGTGATTGCACATCTGTTATTATTTGTTGTGTCTGTGTCTTCCTTTTGTCTTCTTGTTGCCTTGAAATATTTTCTCTCATCTGTGGGCTGAGGGAGGATGTTGTCTTCCTTGCCTTGCCAGTTGTAGCAAAAAGGAATTGTCTCCATTCGCCTTGGTTTTGTCCACCACAGATACCCAGTGATTCTGTCAATTGAAGAGCACTGCAGTGTGGAGCAACAGCGACACATGGCCAAAGTGTTCAAGGAGGTGTTTGGGGATCAGCTTTTGGTGAAGCCTGTTGAAGCCAGTGCAGATCAGCTCCCATCACCAACCCAGCTCAAAGAAAAAATCATCATCAAGGTAGGCTTGCTACCCAGCTTGTGCTGGGAGATAAAATAGGAGAACAAGAGCAGGAGCCTGAAATACTGTTCCTGACTTCACAGATTAGTTTCAAGAAACCCGTTGCTTGAAGTATTTACTGGTTACATTTGGCAGTAATGTACAGTGTTCTATAAAACTCTGTATTAAAGTGCTTGCTCTTGGTTTCCTTTGCAGTAAGTGTTGGCAGTTCAAGTGCCAGATCAAACGTCAGCTCTTTTCTAAAGGTCTTTCAGCTCCTGAAATGTCACTGCTAAATTTCATCAAGGGTTCACTGCTGCAGATGTTCATCACAGACGTTTTACACCATGTGGCCTGCTTAAAAATGATAGAAGTATATTGTTGAATAGGAAGGTAGAGCAGTATTACTATTTTTTTTTTCAAAGACTGCCTTTCATTTGAGTGAAACCCAAAGCTTGTGTGGCTGCACGCTGAAGCTGTGACAATTTCACAAATTGATGAGTCTTTGCTAACTCAGTGTGATTTAAATATGCAGTTTAGTGAGTCACTTGTGAAATACAGAGCACTGCTCTGAGAAGGCAGTCCCTGTTAGTGTCAGACCTTGTGGGAAGTGCAGGTGTTTTATGAGTTCTCTTGTGCAGCAACACAACCAAAAGAAGATTTCTCAGATTGAAACTCTGGTAGAACTTTTCAAATGGCAAAATTTGGTGAAGAATCTCAGGGCTGCTCATGATCTCTGTAGTAAAATAGTAATTACTTTTGTCCATGCTTCTGTTTTTTTGCTCTTGTAACAGTATTGCATTCTATGTATTAGACATCTGAATGGAGGAAATAAGGGTAGATAGGTATAAGAATATGCTCTTGAATGTACATTTGGAAATAACAGAATCCCACTATAAGGCAGAAAACTTCTGTGCTTAAGTATTTGGGGATTTTTTTTGTTCTCTCCACAATCTGTTGTTTTAATGCAGAGCAGAGAGGGGACTTGCACAGGCACATGAGTAATAACATGACAGATCTGATTTAAAGGAAATTGCAAACTATTATAAGCATGCACAAGAGAACATCCATATCACTCTGTGCTGTCTAAAAGAACGTTGATGAGTCTTTAAATAGATCAGCACCTGCCAGTGAGCTGGTTGTGTTGTTTGGTTTTTGTTTGGAAAATGTTGTCAGTAAACAGAGGCAACACCTACTTCACTGGCCTGTGAGATTTTTCAGATAGGCCTGTCAAACTGAAATCAGCCAAGAGTAGGCTGTGCAGAACTGAATGTGGTTGAAGTCTGATATGAGATGATTAATCTCATCATTAACTGTAGTCAAGTAATTAATATTGCCTGTGGCCCCTTGAGACACTTTTGTGAACACTCCAAAGAAAGTAGAACTTGACCCCTTTTTTCCATAAAGGATTTCCCTTGTACTCATTTTTCTCGTAAAAGGGTGAATTCCTCATTCATTTTAATTCCTTATCTTTTTTTTTTGTTTTGATTTTTGTTCCTTATGTGCTACTTCCTGCAGAAGGATTCCTGTTTATCCTTATTTCTTTGTATGTCACTTCATGTTTTCTGTTCTCCAAAGAATGGTGAGATCTTATCAAACTACTTGTTTCTTCAGTGCTTCAATGATACCTCTACTCGTTTTTTTAAACCTTTTTTTATGGGATCTAAATTTTAAAGGAGTTCCAGTGCTATTGTTCCTTGTGGAACAGCTGCTGTTATGATAATGACAGAAGGTGTTATGCAATGGAGGGGAGACACTTCCAGTAACACTGAGTGTGCTGAAACATTATGACCAGTTTTATGTGTGATTCTCTCTGAGTGCATGAAAGTTGATTTTTTTTTCCCCCTGGTTTTTAAGCACAAAAAACTGGGACCAAAGGGAGACATTGATGTGAACTTGGAAGAAAAGAAAGAAGAAAAGAAGCAACAGGGAGAACTTTACATGTGGGACACAATAGAACAGGTATTATTTCTATGACATCTGCTAGAGGTTGTTAATCCCTTCTGAAATACTGAAAATTTACATGAATTTTCTCAATATTTCTGTAAGTAATGTTGTCAGTTGAACAGGTGTGGATGAGGGGAGGAAAGTATTTCTTTTTATTGTTGCACCCTGTTTTGAGATTGTGGTTGAGAGTGGTTAGTGAGTTTCCCTCTGTTAATGGTTTTAATATCTCCCAACTTTCAGAAATGGACTCGGCACTACTGCGCTATTGCTGATGAAAAGCTTTCATTCAGTGATGATATAGAACAGAGTGCTGATGAAGATTCATCCAAGGTGATGGCTCTGTTTTATTGTTTAGACATGCTCTTTTTATTATTTCAGATTATTTTAATGTCTACAGATGTGCGTTTTTTTATGCTGATGAAATTGTAGATGTTCTGTATCAGATATGTGTGGGGATAAAAAGGCTATTAAAGGGTCTTTGCTAAGGTCAACTCTAGTTAACCTTATTTTTAATAAAATAACTTTTTCCCTTGGTTATTGGAGGCCTTGCAAGGACAATAAAATATAATTTCAGTACTTCTATGCTAATGCTGATGTGTGTACTGTCTTTTAAGTATTACTGCTATTCTCAAACTAAGCAGAATGAACTTAAGTGTATTGTGTTACATGTTACTTGGCTGTTGTGGATGGTGAAGCAGGGTAATTATAAAGGTGACTGGCTGAAGAGCTCAGGCCTAGGAAGAGCTGAAATTCTGAAATAGTAGATTGTTATATATCACCAATAACAATTACTTAGTTTCAAAGTCATAAAATTAGAAATACACTATAAAAAATTCTTATTTTCTGGTCTAGGAGGTGAAACGAACTGAACTGCACTTAAAAGAGAAATGGTTCCATGGGAAAATGAAAGGGGGGAGAACAACTGCTGAGAAACTGCTCCAGGAATATTGTGCTGAAATGGGTGGCAAGGATGGGACATTCCTGGTGAGGGAAAGTGAAGCTTTCCCTGATGATTACACCTTGTCGTTCTGGTATGGTCATTGTCATACTAATTTAGTAGGGGATTTGTTTGTCTGGGTTTTGGCGTTTTCTTTGTTTTTCTGGTTGGAACATTTTGAGGAATAGTGTCAGATGGATTTGTGACCCAGAGTGCTGTGAGAGCAGATTTTGCAGAATATGTTTATGGCAGATTTTTAACTACTGTCAGTTGAAAATTAATGGTTTTGGTCCTGTAACTTCCCTTGTCAGAATGTTTGTTGCTTATTACTTTGGCTGTTTTTTGAGATGACACAGATTTCTTGCCTCTTCATAAGCTCCCCAAGTAGCTGACCAGGAATGGGTGGGGAAATACTCAGAAAGAAGAAAACCTGTTACAAACTCTGTATTTCCCTTATGCCCCTCTACTCCTTCAGGAGGTCAGGTAGAGTCCAGCACTGCCGGATCCGTTCCACCAGCGATGGGGACACTGTGAAATATTACCTGACAGACAACCTGACCTTTGACAGCATCTATGATCTCATCCAACACTACAAGGAGGCCCACCTGCGATGTGCTGAGTTTGAGCTGCGCCTCACTGACGCTGTGCCCAACCCCAGCCCCCACGAGACCAAAGAGTACGTATGGAAGCCAAGCACTGCTCTCATGTCAGTGTCCTTGCCTTGCTTTAGGTGGGATTTTTTGCATAGAAGATTCCCTGGATTCAGGAGCACACTTCAGTGTTGCTTGTCCGTGGAAGTTGAGGAATAGGCTTCCTGAAAGATGCTGAGGAAGAACAATGACTTGTGAGAACTTGGTGCAACAAAGAGTGGTTACTGGGAAAGCAATTTCCCAGCAGCAACTGGAAGAGCAGTGAGGACTGTACTGCTGTGGAAATGTGCCAATTCTTTCTTTGTGTAGTGTTTTACAACACCCAGTGGGCTGGGTTGGATGTTTAGTAGCTGGCTGTGGTTTGGCAAATAAGTGGTCATGATCTGTGCCATCTGGAAGCTCCGTTCCTGGGGCAGTGAGCCCAAAGAGCTACATTTGCCTAACCCTGCCCTCCCTTTCACCCTCTCAGAGCTGGTTAGGCTGACTTCACCCCCTGTGATAGGAACTAAGCAGGGTGTTTATATTCAGCTGGTATTTGTCTGCCATAGATCCTGGGCAGAGCTTGTTTTTTGGCAGAACACTGTTATCACTGCCCTTTGTTCTGTTTTCTTTGCAGTGGGCAAAAGTAAATCTTTTTGCATGTAAAATACTAATCTGTGCCTTTAAAATCCTTTTGTTTTGCCTCCCTGGGATCTGGGAGTCGCTGACCACAAGCAGATAACTTTGGGAGCCAGTGAGAGGGGCAGGAGAATTTAAGGGTTAGACTCTCCTGCCTTTCTGCATAAGCTGGAGATAACGCTGCCACTATAAGTGGCCACAGCTTCACTAAAGGCACATTGTATCCAAGACAGTTCCATCCCTATGGTGAAAGATCAAATCAAGTTCTGAATAAAAATTAAAATCCCTGGTGTTTTTCTTTTGTCTGTGTTCAGGCTTTATCTTAAATCTACTGTGTCAAAATGGAATAAATACTGAAAACCAAATGGCAGACTAAAAGCAGGATGCAGTGCCTTTGTTTTAGGAACAAATGCAGATTTATGTTTTATGATTTCAGAGAGACAAGGTGTTCTGATGTATTCTTGATGCTTTCATCCAAAATAAACTGCTGTTGTACAATGTTTTGTAATAAACTGTTGTCATAGGTGCCAAGGTGGGGAAAATCTAATGCATAATTTTTCTTAGAATGTTTGAAACCCTGTTGTTAATAGTGCTGTCTGTTATTCTCCATAAATGACATTTGACAAGCCTTGTAAGGCTTTGCCCATTCTGGTTTTTCACTGTTGCAGTTGGTACTATAACAACTTGAGTCGGGGTGAGGCAGAAGACATGCTCATGCGAATTCCTCGAGATGGAGCCTTTCTCATTAGAAAGAGAGATGAACCTGATTCTTTTGCCATGACTTTCAGGTAAGAAAAGACAGATAGTACTACCTTACCTAGCAGCTCAACAATAATCTGGTGGGTTTTTTTTTTAAATAATGGTCTTTTTAGAGTCATGCCATTTTTGCTTTCCAACTTTGAATAATTAGCGTGGTTGTGTAGCAGGTCCATGTATAAGAGTTAATTTGTGACTGGCCTGAACCTTTATATTTTTATAAAGATTATTTGAGCACCAGCTGTCCTGTTCTTCCTATACAGAACTATGGATGGCCCCTTTCATGCTCTGACACTCCTTGTTAAAGAGTGTTGTTTTGAAGTTTCCTTCAAAACTGCAGTGCAGGTGCAGGTTCATCAATGATTCTGTGTCCTTATCCCCTAGAAATTCTGATCTGTCATCATACTGAAATGCCAAAGTGAAATTGTTGGCTTCTCTCACCAGGGGAAATAGTTTTGAACAGTTTTGTGGTTCTTGTAAAAACATTAATGAAATACATAGAATTGTGGTGTTCTGCATCATGTCTTCAGACCATATTGTGTTTCTCTGAAAATGCACAGTTTAGCAAGATATAAAGTTGCTTACTTACATGCCTTACTGTGTATTGAAGATGTCCAAAATTCCCCAGTCTCCTGTGTACTTTGGGGTGAAGTTTTCTGTTGTTATCAAGGTGGACATTGAAGTAACTGCAGCTGCAGCATCTCAATAAAACCATTTCACACCAGGGAAAACAAGAAGTACCAAAACTTCAGCAGCTTGAACAGGGTGTAGGAATCTTCTTGGATGGGATGGTTGTCAATGGATGGTTTTACTGCATTTATCAATGCAAACACAAACCTTGTGTTCAAGGAAAAGGATTTTTGTTTCTTTAAAAGCTAATTCCCATAGCTATCAAAATGATTGTAAAAAATCATAATAATTAAATAAAAGAGGCTTTGCCAGAGAGAGGTGTCATTCCACACGCCGAAGGTGCAGAGAGCAGCTCTGGTGCAGTTCAGAGCCCTGGTGCTCTCCCTGTGGGCACTGCCACCTTTCCCAGCCGTGCCCTTGTCGTGCAGAGCGGAGGGGAAGGTGAAGCACTTCCGAATCCAGCAGGAGGGGCGGCACTTCGTGCTGGGAACCTCGGCCTACTTTGAGAGCTTGGTGGAGCTGGTCACCTACTACGAGAAGCACCCGCTGTACAGGAAGATGAAGCTGCGCTACCCCGTGACAGAGGAGCTGCTGGAGCGCTACAGCACGGTGCTGGGACGGACTGGGAGGGACTGGGATGGACTGGGGGGCTGGGCTGGGCCCTGGCTCTGGTACAGCACCTCTGGGGGAGGTTAAACAGGTCACTTTCTATGAAATTGAGATGGCTATACTGACTTCTCTCACAAAGATGTGAAGAACAGCTTCATCTTCGATTAAAAGCCAGCTCTTGCCTTCCCCATGATTTGATTAGAGAAGTCCCACTGTGTACTGGGGGTCATTGCCCTACTAAAATGAGATTTTGATAATAGCCTTGCCTGAACTTGGCCCTATCTTCTATTGCTGAAGTGGGCAGTGGTCTTAAAATGATGGTGCAGATTGCAATTGCTAAGAGCTTCAGGAAAAAAATGAAATATTCTGCTCTGCTTCTCACCCTGGACATTTCAGGGATTGTATCCTACTACCTTCTGTGGTTAAAGGTACTTCTGAAGGCTCACTCTGAGATAAGCATGAAGAGATCTCCCCAGGAGACTTGTCCCTAGCCATTGACTAAACTAGGAGCCTGGATAATTAGCTGAGGATAAAGGGCTACTTTGTGGATGGATGCGTTTCATTTTGAGGGAGCTTTGCTTTGGAAAGCCTGAGGTGCTGTCTTCACTTTTCAACATATGTCTTTTAGAAGCTGCAGGAAACTACATCTGGCATGTCTGAGGAAATCAAAACCCGGGGATTTTGATTTTTCTGGGGAGACTAAAAGAGACTAAAAGGATTATAGACCTCAGGATTTTTTATAATGTTGCCTTTAGCCATGGTTCTGTATCTTAGGACTGGGTGCAAATGGAATCACAAAGAGATGATAAAATGATAAAATATGACTCTGTGTAGTGTTGTAGAATTATCGTACAGTGAAGCCAATACTGGTACTAAAGTACTGTAGCACAGAAATCATAAGTGCAGGTATCTCTTTCCTGATTGTACATAGAATACTCATCAAAAAACCTTTTGACTGATAAAGAAATACCTTTGTGAGGTATTGCTGTTTCAATGGGTTTTACTGTTGATTAAACTGAGGCATAAACAGATTAAATAACACACTCATCTTCAGTTACATTCAACTATAGAAGTGAGCAAAACAGAGTTGTCTGGCTTCCCTTCTCTTCTGTTGGCCTATGTGCTGTCAAAAAGGTCGTTTCAGAAAGAAATGTTCTATAAACATGAAGTACTTTTATAATTTTTTGATTTCTGAAACTTGATTTTTTTTTTCTTTCTTGTTTTTAGGAAAAAGATATTAATTCCCTCTATGAAGTCAAGATGTATGTGGAGCCCAGTGAAATCACCCCCACAGTGGTATGCTTAAAGAAAGATATTCACACTTACTGTAGACTTCTGAAAATTAGACTTGTTGGTTTCCTGTTGGCAGTAATAAGAATTGAAAGCATCAGGCTGCTTGATCTAGGGCAGACTGGACAACAGAAATTTAAGGGGTGTGGCTTTTTTCTAGCCTCTCTTTAAAATTTCTACACACATTTTTTTCTTGTGTGCAAATCCTGTAGCAATTCATTCAGACTGGGCATTTAGGTACTTTCTGCTCTTGGGTCTGTGGAGGTGATTTGGTTTGGTGGGCCTCCAAATTAAATACCTGTGAGAGGGTTCAACATGAGGAGGCCACATCTTCATGGAAAGAAAGTAGAACATGAAAATTTCTGTCTGTGTGTGTCTGTGCACTCTTGTTCCATTAGCAAACATATTCTGCATGCACAAGTAAGTGCAGAGCTTATTCATGTGCTTTCTATAAAAATTTGGTGCTTTTGGTCTATTAATGAGTTATTAGAGTTTTTATCCTTTATATACTGTTTTAAAAATGAGTGTCCCAGCAAATGTTACTTATCTGTAATTCTTGCAAGTTCCTGCCTACTTGTAAATGCTCATGAAAATCACCTGCTTGTAAATTTTGTGACTATAATTCTTTTTAAGTCATTCTGGCCAGTGGATTTGTATTGCTGCTGAAGTGTTTGGGTAGTAGTAAATTCAAGGTAAAGGTTTAACTCATCCTGCTAAACTGCACATCTTCCTAAAGGAAATGTGACCAGCAGGATAGCTGATGTGGTTTTGAAGTGGAGGTTTTGTAGGCACTTAAGCCTGAAAACTCCAAATGCTTATGAATATGTGTTATAAAAATAGAGGATTTATATGTAATTTAAAAATTTTTTTTGCTTTATGTTTTCTACCTTAATTATGATGCAGCACCCAAAAAAGATTTTTTTTCCAAGTTGATACTTGGAGAATAACAAAATAGCATCACTTATTTCCACCAATAGATGTCACTCTGGAACTTCAGTATTTTGTTTTCTAAGCTTCATAACAACAAGAAAAAAAAAAATCCAATCCTCCCTATTTTTTTTGTTTTAAGATTTCATTATTGATTATTTTATGACCTGTCCCCCCAGATGACCCCTTTGCTCTGTTTCTCTTAAAGCCTCAGAGAACAGTGAAAGCCTTGTATGACTACAGAGCCAAAAGGAGTGATGAATTGAGCTTCTCTCGAGGAGCTTTAATTCATAATGTCACAAAGGAAACTGGAGGCTGGTAAGGACAAAGATTCCTCCTGGGAGAACTTCTGGTTCTAGTAAGATGGAGGGAAAAATGAGCTTTGAGTAGTAGTTGTTAAAAACTGTCTGTTGTCTGGTTGCTGCTTATTAACTGTGCCTTTATAAATCTTTATGCCAAGTGTATTAAAAAAAGAAACCCAAACAAAAAATCCCCTAATCTTCAATTCTCCTTTCATGTCTTTTTCATTTTTCTATCCCACAGCAATAACCTCAGCCTGCAGAACCTCCATAGCCTGGTATATCCCATATTTTTTTTCCTGTACTACATCCATACTTCCTGAACATTTGTGTGTTGTGGGAAGTCATTGCAATCGTTGCTCTACTTCTGTCCTTGCTCTGCTAAGCATTTCTCAGGAATCAAACCCACCCTTTTAGTGCTCTGTACAGTCTCCTTTCATAACAGGTTTTCTTTTTTAGCTGGCTTGTAAATTGCTTGGAAAGCTTGGGAATCTAATGTTTCCCTGCAGTTTCTACAGGGTAATCAACCACATAATAGTATTTTTAGTACTGGAGGGGGAAAAAGCCTCTTAAGTCATTAATTGCAATTTACAGTAACTGTAATCCCTCTGAAATCATCTGTTACTACAGTTAATGATCACTTTGTTAGAGCTCTTAGCTACTTCATCATTTATATTTTTGGTGATAGCCAGCTAGACAATCTAGTATGGGGTATTAATGAACAATTTCTTGGGGATTATTGCTTCATTAATGCCCTTTTGAAGCTCTTTAACTTTTTTTTTTTTCTTCATTCTCTCTACTTTTCTGTTTAAATTTTATTTAATTCAGGTGGAAGGGGGATTATGGAGAAAAAGTCCAACATTATTTTCCATCTAATTATGTTGAAGATCTGTCATCTGATAACTCTGCTGAGCTTGAAAATCAGGTGAGGGTTATGGCTTGTCCACTACATTTCCTTGGGACCTACTGGAAGTGGAAATCTGGTTTATAGACTCACAATTCTATGTGATGTGTTTGAGAGAGCAGAATAGAGGGATGAATGCATTTTTCATTGTTCTCTGCTGCTGAATATTTTTGTCAGGACATCCCTTGCTGAAAGCTACATAAGGAGATAGAATATCTTGTGTTGGAAGGGATCCCCATGTATCTATGATTTTATGGTAGCTGAATTGGTGACATGTTAGGAGAATCTGGCTGTTTCCTGCCAATAAAAAATCATAAACAGTTTAGATTTTTCACAGTTTGGCTTAACAATAACATGCCTGAAACTTAACTAGTTTTCCTGTATAATCACTGTCTTAATATTTGCAAATAAGGAAATTATATGTCCAAACACACCTTACTAGTCATTTTGCTCTCTATTATCATATTTTTGTACATAAATGAATCCTGTTTGTCAAAAGAATCTAAAAAATCTGGTCCCATTTCTTGGACAAAGAGCTCTTGAACAAAAGAAAACAGAACTTAATAGTAATAAGTTTTGACATTTTTGAATTTCAGAACTAAAACATTGAATTCTTTTGTTCTTCTGAAGCACTTGCAATGATTTTCCAGAATTCTTTGGAGAAAACCACAAGTATTACATTTCCTTCCCCCTGGTTATTGTAACCTTAAGCAGACTTGAAAAATGAACAGTTGTGTCAGGACAGAAGCTACTACAAAGTACTCTTGTTTTCACTGCTCTCACTGGAGAAATTCTTGTGAGCATGCTTTCACTAAAGCTGAGATTAGACTTAATGGTGCACATTTATTATTTGTTAATATCCTGTACACGTTCACTCAAGAGATTTAGGGTCAGATTTAACTCATGTTTTTCAGATCATTGAGGACAACCCACTGGGCTCTCTGTGTCGTGGCATCCTGGTGCTCAATACATACAACGTTGGTGTGTATTTTCTGATGCTTATATATGACTCCTGATCTTTCTCTGTTGAGTAGGCTCTTTAACTTTTAGCAGGAGAGATTTCAAAAATAACCAAATCAAACCCTTCAAGCACCTACTTGTAATAATATAGCCAGCAGAATTAATATATTGAAACTTCATAATACTAAACGTTGCAATAAATCAATAATGACTCCTTAGAAAAAGAGCTGTTGAATTTCAGTATAAATTTCTTGCTATGGTATTACCTAACAGTGAAAATGCCACAAGGAAAACACAAAAAGCCTTTTGTCTTCATTCTGGAACCTAAGAATCCAGAAGATCCATGTGTTGAGTTTGCAACTGATAAAGTAGAAGAACTCTTTGAATGGTACCAAAGTGTCCGTGAGATCACTTGGAAAACAGCAGAAGAGGTATTGCTGCAAATTTATCTTTTGTTGTTTTAATAATGTACTGCTATAAATTTACAACAGCTTTTGTCTTTAGCTGCCCTATGCTGCTAAATGTTGCTCTCACCTGGTCCTTCACCCTTCACCAATATGCAAATATTGCTGTTTGTTAATTTTATTGCTGCTGTGGTTCTTGTTCCATAACCTCTCTGGGGAATAGTACATGAATTAGCATTTTATGTAAATTGATGTTAACAGGAGTTTTCCAGCAGAGTACTGTGTTGCACCCTGTCCCTCAGTGAAGGGTGCTGGGTAGGCCAGAGTGGATACCACTACAATTTTCTATCTGGTCACACTGGTTCATCCCAGTGTTAAGCAGCAGAAGCTCTGATATCTTTCTTTTCAGTTCTTTTCAGAGCTGTGAACCCACCAGTGAGGATGAAATCTGAGCTCCCATTCCCTAAACTCTTCTTTTTCTCTTTGCTAACTCTGTTTTCCAGTGAATGCAGTGGCACTAATAGAGGATTGTTTGGCTAATACCTCTTTTGTAACTAATAACTACATTCTGGATTTCCCAGTTCTTACTGAAGAAGTAGTATTTCCCAATACTTGCCTAAAGATTCAAGGATTCTGCCTAAATTTAGCTTCTATGTCCCTCTACTACCACTTAAAGACATTCTTCAGGACTTGCTTTTCCTGTTCTGATGTACTAATTTACTTCCCTATAATCTTTTCTAGTTTTTAATAAATCTCTGACTTGACCAAAAAGTCCTTACTTTAGCTGTGCTTAAGGATACTCCTTTTTTTTTTGTTGTTGTTGCTTTTATTTACCTTTTATTGTTAAGTGGGTGATATGGTTGATGGAAAATGTTTCAGTATCATGTTGGCTCATACTGTTTATCTCCCATATGGAATGGAAGTGCTCTGAGGGTTGTCCTGATCTATTTATAGCAGACAAGTTGCTGTCTCAAGCAGAGGACTGTAAATACAGCAAGGGGAGAAGCAACAGAGCTGTTGACCTATTGTTGCGGGAGGACAGACACAGTTCTTGTGCCAGGCTTTCATTTAGAAGTAAAAATGAGAAAAAGAGAAACATGACCTAAAAGAAATGTCTCCAAATTGAATGTTTTTATGCTTCAACAATGGCTCTTCAGGAGCCTGGCAGCTTTTTCTCTCTCCGTGCAGTTGGAGAAGTATTAAACACTCTATGTTCAAAGATGCTTTAAAAGTCATTTCTGTCAGTTGGGAGGCTTTTCTCACAGCGTGGCCTCTACAAAGTTCACATGATAGACTGACTGCTGCATGGGGAGGGGATGAAGAGGAGGAAAGGCCCTTGTTGCCAGTACAGTTAACAGGCTGGATTTTGGGGAAGGAGTTAAGACTGTGCTGCAATGTGATACAGGGGGATTTTTAAAGGAGTTTGGTTCTGGGCAATGTCTGTTATGCCCAAAAAACCCCCACTAAGCTTCATGTCTGTTGTAATTGTGCTCAGTACTGACACTTGCCATGCTCCCTGGGGTGGCTGTTCCTTGCTCTCCTCCTTGGTTATCTCTGGGGGGTTCTGGCTAGAAATGAGCCCATGCCACCAAAAAGTGATCTTTTGCTGCTCAGAGCTCTGGTTACTGTTGGGTTATGTCTGTGAACTGTGGTCGATCACCAAGTACAATGAGGTTTGTACAGCTTTTTCCCAGGTTATTTCCAAGTCTAAACACTGTATTCCTCTTTGTTTTTCTTAGACTTCAATGTATAATCTCTGGTTCAGTGAGATATTCTGGAAACCTGTGGCTCCCTAGTTCTGAGTTTCATTCCTTTTATGTTTGTCTTGTTGAGGGAATTCTTTTGGAAGACTTCCTGATTGCTGCTGCTTCATGATCTTTTGTGCCAAAGCTAATCACTGTTCAGTATGGGACTCTTCTAACATGTTTTATCCTGTAGCTGCTTCTTATACCTACAAAGCCTCCAGCCCAAACGTCTCCACTCAGGACACATCTTGCTGTTTTTAGCAGTTCCCAGTCTCTGCTGGCAGGGAACACTGCTCAGCTTCCTCAGAGCAGGTGCTTGCAAACGTGGAAGTTGAGAGAGTGGGTTTGCTACTGGGGATTTCAACGAGATTGCACATGATCTTCCATACTGAACATGATGGGTTTGGTGCACAAATAGAAAACGACATAGGAATGATGCTCAGAGGGTTTGAATTTCACTGTTTGGGAGTTACTAACAAGACTGAAGTTCTGCCAAGGATTATAAATAGATTCAGAAACACTTTACTACCCTTCGCATTTTTTCTGCATACATTTGCATTTATATGAGGTATAGGGTTAAAAATGTAACTAAAAATGAGTTGAGTAGAGCCACATTAAAAGAAAAAAAAAAGTTGCCATGATTTCAAGCATGACTGATCAGGGAAGAACTGAAACCCTTGCTTATAAAACAACACCTTTCTCCCCACCAAAAAAAACCCCTAAAAGTACATCCCCAACTAAACCTCACCACTTGGTTATTACCTGTTCTCTGAGCTGGGTCTGAAAGTGCATTACATCTGTGCAAGTGTATAAGGTATCAGATAGGAATCTGGGCACCAAGGAATGCATTCATTAGGGTGCACCCTGGAGCTACTGTGCCATAATACTCAGTGTTCCTATAATCTAAAACTTTGGTATGTTTTCCAGGAGAACAGGAGGAAATACTGGGAAAAGAATCAGTTAATTGCTATTGAATTATCTGATCTAGTAATCTACTGCAAGCCAACAAGCAAAACCAAGGACAATTTAGGTATTGCCTTTAATATTACATCTGATTTTTACCCTTTCTACCATCATTACAGATGTTAGCTGGGATTTTAAGTCTGAAGATAAAATCTCCTATTGGAAAACAAAGTTCTGCTTCACCCTGGCAGTTTTCAAAAGCACTTTGAAATTGTACACCGGGGAACTTGGTGCTGTTCATCTATCACAAAAGAACTGCCAGAAATTTTAATTAGTTAACTAGAGACACCCTCTCAGATAAATATTCCATGGGGAAGCTCGCTAGTTGTGTGTCAATTGACTGTTTTGAGATTAAAAACTCTGACTGAACACTTGTGATTTGTTTGTAAAAAACCTTCATAAAGAGGTTTACTGTGCATTTTTTAATTTTACTGTAAGAACATGTTTGTCAGGACTAAGCTGTTGGAATGATGTATGGCTTCATAATATAACTAGGCCTGTGTAAGTGCAGCTGTGCATTCTGACACTGAAATATATACTTTTTATTTTGTCACTGCTGCTGGAGAAGCCAGAAAATGTGCACTTTTTCTTTAAGTTTCTTTGCCAATGTTTTTAATAAGCTGTCACTGCATTTAAGACATTATAATTATAGCAATTTTTTGAGACATTGGCTAACCCTGGCTCACCCTTTCTTCTCCCCATTTAGACCCAGGAAAAGATGTCTCATTTAAATATGTGTTATAGTGATCAGAAATACATTATTAGCAATGATGAGATGAGAACATGACTGCAGGCTCTTATCTGCCCTTCTGTAAAGCGTGTGGCAGGAAGGCAATTTTAACTTTCAGGCTTGATTTTCAACCACTTTGCTGTGTCTGCCTGAAAACAGTGCCAATTATTGCATTAAAGGACAAGGCAAAACAAAGTAAAGCAAAGTGTTGGTGAAAATACAGTATAAATGTCCACTTCTTTCTTCCTTTGGTAACCACTCTTCCTCCTACCTCTGTGTAGACAATCCTGATTTCAGAGAAATCCGTTCTTTTGTGGAAACCAAGGCAGAGAGCATAGTTAAGCAAAAGCCCCTGGAGTTGTTGAAGTACAACCTGAAGGGCCTGACCCGTGTCTATCCCAAAGGACAGAGGGTTGACTCATCCAACTATGACCCATTTCGCCTCTGGCTTTGTGGTTCCCAGATGGTGGCTCTGAACTTCCAGACTCCAGGTAATTTTCCCTTTGAAAAAGAATCTAATCCACCTTCTGTTTCATTGTAAATGAGCCCCTTTATGGCTCTTCTGCCCTTCTAATTACCATCCTAATTATTTGAACTTCTCTGCAAGAAGCGCTGTTTGAAGTTTGCTTTTTAATGTGTGGGTTGCTATCCAGAGCTGGGCCCCAGCAATAGGAAATAGGTCCCCAGAAAAAGCTCTGTCTCTGAGCCTAACAGCCTCCAAGCCCTAAAAGATTTATTTCACCTTGATCTCTTTGTGGTAAGCAGAGAGAGATATTTTCAGTGAGTTTCAGATGGATGAATGGTTGTGCAGCCACAGGGAAGGCTGTATTCTACTTCTTGGTAGAAGTGGGCCAGCTAGTTTGTGATACACTACTAGGAAGCTAATTGGGAATGGAGATGGCTTTTTTTGGGATTAGAATTGGTGAAAAATGGTCTATCAGATTCAGTTACTGAAGGAACCGAGTCTCCCACCTTTGCAGCTCTTTCTGATGAAGTGGTGACCAGAAAGAATGGCAGAGGGGAGCCATTCATCTGGTATTTCCTTAGCTTTATTCCAGGGGATCTTATGTTGAGACTGTTTGTCTCTCTCCCCAGATAAATACATGCAATTGAACCATGCCTTGTTTTCCCTGAACGGACGCACTGGCTACGTGCTGCAGCCAGAGAGCATGAGAAATGAGGAGTATGACCCAATGCCAAATGACTCCAAGAGGAAATTGCAGATGATTATGACAGTGAGGGTAAATCTCTTTTATAAATTATGTTTCTTTGCAAGTCGTAAATATCTATAAAACTAAAAATAAAGCTATTGTGTTTCAGAGCAAGATCTGACAGATTGTCAAAGTACTGTTTTTAAATGTCAGTGTGTGTGAGAATCAAACTAACTTCACTGGTTCCTGAAAAGAAACACATGTCTTTATCATGCTAATGAAGAACATGCTATAGGACTGAAAACACAATCCTGGGATGATTTTGTGTAATTGCTGATAAACACATCAAATGAACTAACTTAATTTCCAATCAAATGAGTTCTTAGTAGAAGGGTCCTGTTGGAGATTGATTAGCAGCAGACTAACTAGTTCAGGGATTTTGACTGTGAAAGAAAGATATTTATAATGAAATACAGAAACTAAACAGAAAACCTAATAAGCTGATCCCTCACTTTGTATTTAATGCACTATGACTTAATCTGAATTTCATTCTCATTTTTCTTCAAAAGATGAGTTTATCATTGAAAAATGTTGCCATCTTGACTGGGTGCCAAAAGGGGTTGAATTTGTTTCTGTTCTCAGTTGCTATGCAGCAAGACAGGTTCTTTTTAAAAGAGTGTTTTCTGAGAAAGAAGAAACATTAATTACTCTTCACTACAGTTTAAAGGTGAGGTAAACAGGGCCTGTGAATGCAAAGCAGAAATGTCTTGAGATGGGTATGTAATAAACACAGAAGAAAGATAACAAAACTTGTACCACAGGCCTGGAGCTGCACACTGTGTGTAATGAAAGTCAGGTACAGTGTATTTTTTTTTTCCTTGTAATGAAAATCATTGAGTTACCCAGACTATGGGAGGTATTGTTACTGGTGGCACAGATAATACATGCAAACATATTCAAGAGAGAGAATATGTGCTTTTCCGGGTTCTGGATTTTTCCCCCCTCTAGTTCTTTAGGCTGCCTTCTGTTCAGTAACAATGATGCCAAGTTTCCTTTGGGGGTGGTTATAATTTACAGTTGCTTTTGCAGGTTTTAGGTGCTCGTCATCTCCCTAAACTTGGCAGAAGCATCGCCTGTCCCTTTGTAGAGGTTGAAATTTGTGGGGCTGAATATGATAACAACAAATTCAAGACAACAGTTGTGAGTGAGTATCTGTGGGTTTCTGTGTTGCAGGGATATGGTTCTGCTTCCAGGATACTTAAATAAAGTGAGCAGAGGATGATCATTATAGGGGGAGTGAATAAACTGCAGCTCTGGACTGATGAGTCACAAAGGCTTGTTCCCTTACTTATCTTGGTGTCTGTTAATTTGAGAAACTTCAATGTATATTAAATTTAGAAAAAACAGTACTGTTGTGGTTTGGGGGAAAAAAAAAGGTTCCATTCTGTTATGTTGTTGCCCATGCATAATTTTATGTATTTGCTTATTTAAAAAAATTACTGTCTTGAGAGTGCCTCCAACCCTAGTGCTAGTTAGTTCCCAAAAGTCTGGCCCAAATGGGGAGTTACTACTGTGAGCTCCAGACTGTGTTTATTTAAACTGAGGTTCTAAGACTGGCACCCCGTTGGAGACAGCCTGGGTGTATAGGGCTGTAAAATAGTTTAACTTAAAATTCAACAGAAGTTTGATCAAAGCTTAGTCCTTAGAACTTAAGTGTGCTAAAATGGGGCAATATTTCAACCACTTCATATTTCATAATTTAGGGTTTCTGGATGCAAGAGTGTTCCTCTGGTAAAAGACAGGCTTTGGTTCTGATTACCCAAACCAGTGATACCAGTGGAAAATAAACACAGCCTCAGAAGCAGAATGTGCATTGTGGCTCCTCAGTACTTCAGAGAGGAATGATTATGATTTAAACTTTCTGTGGGCAGTGACCAAGACTTTAGAGAGCAAGCTTCCTGGCTGTGTCACATATTCCAAATCTTGGTGTTCTTTACATAACTACAAAAATTTGGCCAAGGTACATGAGTTTTCCTAGTGCTTTTCCTGCTTTCTCTTGGATATGGAGCATGAGGCTTATGAATATGAGAAATTAATTAGCTTTTTCTTTTCTTTAAAAATAAATGTCCAAGGGGTTTGATATGTTTGAATACAAATAGTAGCTTTTCTTCATGGATTTTTCATCCCTGCCAAGTTTCCTTCCACCCCCACCACCAAATAAACAAATACAAACTTTCTGAAGCAAGGTTACAACATGAGACAGATGGTAAATAGAATTTTTGGGCTTGTGCATTCCTAGAAAATGTCCTGGGATACATACTCATATGTGAATGAAGTGAAATTATTGCTTCATACTGCAAATGTTTCCTTTTCATTACAGATGACAATGGCCTTAATCCAATTTGGGCACCTTATGCAGAGCAAGTGAAATTTGAAATTTACGACCCAAATCTGGCGTTCCTACGCTTTGTTGTTTATGAGGAGGATATGTTCAGTGATCCCAACTTCTTAGCACATGCCACTTTTCCCATCAAAGGAATCAAATCAGGTGAGCTCAGTGGTTATAATGAGGTACTGTTGAGCATTATTGTACTGTGCCTTCCTCTCTGATGCCAGACTCCCTCCTGCCTTGATGAAGCGCCTTCCTCTGGCTTTGGTTTTCAAGTTTTCCTCTGGCTTTAGTTTTTTTTTTTTAGTTTTAGTTTTTCATTTCACCTGATGTGAAATCAGGTGTTTCTCAGTTTAGCCAGTCTTGCCTTTTGCTTTTCTGCAATTGCCATAGTAGAGCCTGCTCTAAGCAGAGGAGCACTTGAAAACTAAAAAATGTTCGAAGTGTGCACCATTTCTGTGACTGCAAATTCCCCCTTAATGGACTCTATAACTGCCCTTTGTTTTCCTTCCCCCTGCCCCAGGTTTTAGGTCAGTTCCTCTCAAGAATGGCTACAGTGAAGATATAGAGCTGGCCTCACTTCTGGTGCACTGTGAGATGCAACAAGTTCTGGTGAGAAGCTCTGGGGTGTGCACTCAGTGTGTCTGTTACCAGTTCCTTGTGGAAACCAGGAGCTGAGGGTTGTTTTCTGTTCTGTGTCTGATGTGGTGTTGTCAGGCATTTCTTCTGCAGGTACTGGGGAAGACAAATAGAACAAATTGAGTTACTCTCCCTCTGGGTGGACAGATTACACGGTTGTTAAAAGAAATAATGCACAAACAAAGCCTCATTACCTCCAATAGTTTTTGCTGTAACAGCATGGTCGTTGTCTTTCCTTGTTAACTGACTGATGCCATGTAAAGCTAGCTAAAATCAGCTTTGGCTTCATAGATTAATCTTTTTTTTAAAGGTCCTGCATAAAAAGCAATCACTTCAGCAATAGAAAATAGTAATTTATCCCAGCATTTCATTAAAATAAACAACCCATCAAGTAGAAGACATATCTGGTTCTTCAAGAGCTGCTGATCTACGCCTTTTAAGCCCCTTTAAATACCTACTTGAAATAGTAGTATTTTAAAACACATAGGGGAAAAATAATGATGCTCATGAATCCAGGCATTAAAGCAGCTGATCTGTGAACAGTGTTTGTTGGTGTTCCAAGGGTGCTGCTGTATATGTTGATTTTTAGGATATTTCTCAGATTCTTTCTCAATAATATAGTATGTAATTTAAATACACTTGTGATATGATGAAAGTTTAAAGATGCTTCTGGGAAGTGGCTGTTTCAGGGTGCATTCCAGCACCCTTCTGATTCAGAGAAAAAAAAAAAAAAGTTCAACTTCTTATTTGTAGTCTGTCAGCTCTTTCAGGCCCATGCTGCACTTCACACCAGTTACATTATTTTTCTGATTGAAACATCAGCTTCTGTGAACTCGAAGTCATTATGTCTCTGGAGGGATTTGTGCCTGCAGTTGCATACACTGAACTGGAAATTTCTGAATTCAGTCACATTTTTCTTCCCAAAGGAGTGGAAGCCTTTTTCAGGCGTCTTTTGTGGAGATTTTTACAAAGTCATCTTATAACACCTGATGTAAAATGACAGTGTGTGCAATGAAAGTGTTTGAAAGCTGTGGTGGGTTCCTCTAAGTTCCTTCTGTGTGCCAGCCAAGGGTTCTCAGAACAGGAGAGGATTAGAAGCTGAGACCAGGGATGTGTGTGTGAAGAGGAAACCTATATCCTTTCTAGATAATATTTAAATTGTTCATGTTTCATGGACTCAAGTCTCATAGGGGAGGTCTGGTAAACTGCTGGTTTTGGGCTTTGCTGCCCTTTGAGAAAACTGAGAAAGTCACCATTGCCTAATGCTGAGCATGGACATCACTTGTGGGTACATTGCAGATCCCTCCTGCCGTGGTTTCCCTTCAGGAATCCAGATCGTTATTTGCCTGGGGCAGGAGCAGCTCTCAAAGCATTGTTCATAGCAGCAGTCTGTCCCCCAATCTGTCAGCACTGACTCCTTTGACAGTAGCACATTTCACACTGTAGAATCCCCTTCTCCTTGTTAAGCCAAATGAAGATGCAACTTCTTGGTGTTTTTACAATGCCTGGTGGTAATGCAGTGGGAGGACATCTTCCAAAAACTTCCTTTTGTTTGGCAGCCTGCAACAAACCCAGACTCACCACAGTTGTCAACTCTAGAACTTTTGCCAGATCATTCAAGAAGCATCAGAAAAGATCAAGGCTACCTCTGCTCCTCTGTTCTTTTTAGAAAGTGATGACCTTCCATAAAATAATACCATTTAATAACAGGCCTGTTTCTATACAGAGCCCATCTGCATGTGCTTGGAGATGAAATACAAAATTATAGTGAGGAATTACAGATGGCTGTGGAGTTTATCAGGAATAGTAAAACACAAATATTGTAGACATAAGCATGCACATTTGTGAATTATTATGTGGGGCCTTACGTAGTTCCTGTACAACTGAAACAGGTTTTTTTATATTGTAGGAATCGTACTATACTGAGGTGGTTGTTGCACTTGAAAGCATGTCTTGTTTGCTTGAAAATTGATTTACTTCCTTTAGAAAGTGCATGTATTTCTTCAGCTTTTTCTGACTACAGTCAGCCTCAATGGTATATATGTTTTTGACTTAAAGATTGAAGTGGACGTCCTAAAATGCAGTTTAACTGTACCTTTGTGGATACATTTATTTACAAGAACTAACAGTGGTACATATGCATCTTGATGATTACACCTGCAAATTGATAATTAGCAATCTGCATTTCCTTTGTGATTTGGGAATACAAAGTTTCCTACCCCTTTACAAACAAAAATTAAATAATTCCCTCTTTAAATCTTAATCAGTAGCATAGCACTGAGGCTGTTTCAGTTGCTCCAACCCATGCCGGCATAGGAATGTGTTTCAGGAGGAAAAAAGGTTTAGGAAAGGATCTTGTAGCTGTAACTGAAACCCCTTGGGTATGTTGCTAAGCTATCAATTTTCCTAGATCTGGACTGAATTCAGAAAGAGGCATTCTTATTAGTATGCTGCCTCTGAAAATGTTTGGATTTATTACATTTATCGATTGCATGTCATTTCTTGTAGAAAGAGTATCTTGTTCTGCTGCTGATGTGAAAATTAAGACTTCAGTCCTGCCAGTTCTATTCCCCACTAGTAACTCTATAAAGAGGCAGCTTTTGCATCCAAAGTTTTGAAGTATTAAAATAATTTGAAGTCCTAAAGGGAATCGTGATGATTGTTTATGGTTGTGGAATATTTTGAGACCTTCTACTGTGGGCCACAATAGAAACTCAGACCTGCTCAGTTCCTTTGCAATTGCCATAGTTACATAGAAATTCAGGATCTGTTCTTCTTTCTTGACCACCTGAGTACTGGCTGCTATAAAGGGTCCTATTTACCAGTCAGTATTTTCACCTTTGGTCTACATTTCCATAGAAAATCCCCAGGATTGTCACTTTGTAACATGATACACAAATATGATGGAAGAGCCAAAACCTAAACATTTTAAAAATGTATTTTTTAATAGTGTTATATTCTGATAAGCCATTGTGATACACTATTTTCTGTTCTTTCCTCAACAGACTAACATGCTCTTTCAGGGAAAAATATTCCAATGGAAGTGTTTAGATACATAGAGTTTGTGACCTGTCCTAGAATGTCTGTGATGTCCCTGTCAGAGGGCATGGCTGGTCATACTGTGGGACTGAGGGTTTTTCTTTTTTTTTTTTAGTGCTTTCTAGGTTAGTTGCCAGAAACATTCCAGAAACATTCCAGAAACATTCCAGAAACATCCTATCAAATTAATTTTATAAAATATTCTATGCAGTTATTAAAACGTGGTTAGGAAAACAAACTCATCCCCCAAACACGGTTGATTCTGTGTCATTTTGGGAATGTGTTTTACAAAATTACCTTGATTTCCAATATTCCTTTGAAGGAGAGTGAAGAAGAGCTTTATTCCTCATGTCGGCAGCTTCGGAAGCGCCAGGAGGAGCTGAATACCCAGCTCTTCCTCTATGACACCCACATGAACCTGAGGAATCCCAACAGGGATGCAATACTGAAAGAATTCAACGTCAATGAGCACAAACTGCAGATTTATCAAGAGACTTGCAACCGCAGGTGGGTGGATGATCATTCTCCCTTCCAAGGCAGCTCTGTCTAGAGAGGATTTATGGTAAGGAATCCTCAGACATAACAAAGGGAGCATCTAAAGAGTGGTGAGGGTAGAATGAGCTCGTCTGGAAGGAGGAAGGGCTGTAGAGAAGCCAGGCTGGGTCTCAAGCCACTAGAGGCCAGCAGAAGCTGAGGAATATGTGCTGAGTGGAATCTCAGTTGCAGTGATCGCAGTGACATTTGTAATCCTGTCAGGTTTTGTATCCCTCTCTGCTGCTTTCCTGGAGGAAAGCCTGGAAGTACATACAGACAAATAAATAAACCTCTTCACTCTTGCTACACTATCAGAGTTATGTCCCTGGAAATGTCATGCACATATGAGATATGTGGGAAGAGATACACAAACCACAAAAGATAAAGCCAGTATTGAGTTGTTACAGCACAGCCTTGTCAGTTCAGTGTCAGTGCATTCTCCAGAGCTCAGGGGAAGGTTCCTGCTCCTTTGCTGCCACCTTTGGGCTGGGTGTGAGGGAGATAGAGGGAGGCTTCATGTAACAAGAGGAAGTTTTGAGCAGATCACAAGACTTTAAATATTCTTGCCCTTTTTTGTGTGTGCTGAACAGCTGCATGAATCACTTGTTTACTCCTATTTATTGAAGGAAAAAAAATGCAGTACTCGTTGCTGATACGTTACTTGCCATTGGTATCCATGTACATTGAATTTGGTAGACTGTTTTCCTCTGAGAAATTCCTGTTAGGCTTGACTTTTTCCTTTTCTTTCCCCTTAAGATTAAAGGAGAAGAAAGTCAGTAACAGCAAATTCTACTCTTAGAGCCCATCATTCTTTGATGTGTGCTTTATGGTGCAATTCAGGAAGAGATGAATTTATCCAGGTCATCCTACTCAGTGATGGTCTCACCAGACGGAATGACTGGAAGAAGAGAAGGAAGAGGAAATACGGATTTCCTTTATAATTTCTTCTTCTAAGAAAAACTGTTTTAATACCTAATAATTTATATTCTGTACAAAGCATACCCTCTGTGCAGGCCAGAACTTCTGTGTATTCAAGATTTTTAAACTTGAGGATATGTTGTTGGATGGACCTCACGTCTCATTATCAATACCTAAGTACAAATCATCTCCTCTATGTGGTTACACAGGCTGTAGATAAGACAGTCACAACAATTTGCATGCGTGGAATCACACCATTTTAACAACCTGGCTCTTCAAGATTAACTAGTAGTGAGCTTTTAATTTATTAAATGCTGTAACAGCACTTCTACACCAGCATTGTCACGTTATGCGTGTTACAGTCCTTGAGACAGCAGATTGTGTTGCTGATACTGTATAAAGTATTTTGGGCAGCTATTGTCTCTTATTAAAAGTTTTCTGTTACATTTTTGAGAACAAGATATGTTAATTTTGTTGAAAGCAAATACCCTCTGGGAACTGTAGTTGTGTTTTTCCTGTTGAACTCTCTTTAAAGGTTTAAGAAAGGAGCAATGTGTGAACCTCTATTCGTAGCCCCTGTGAACTTCTGTTCACAGCCTTGAGGCACTGGAAGGAAAAGATATGCAGTAGGAGATCTGTTTGTTTGCAGAAAGGGAAGGTATTTAAAATTCTGAGAAGCACTTACTTTTGTACAGTATCATTTCTGCAAATCCTTTCAGCTGCTAATGTGCTTAGAAATGAATTTTTAAATGAACTGTCAATTTTTAATCTTGCAATCCTGCGTAGACGATAGTCAAATGATAGTGTTCTGTAAATGTAGAGCATTTTCCCAAAATGTAACTAATCCAAGAATGATAGTGTGCACAAATATAGAGGTACATCCTTCTGGTGCCTTTAATCAAATCAAGAACATGAGGCTGAGGATGAGAATACTTGTTAGATTAGCAAGTTTATTTTCCTGCCAGAGCAGAACTAAAGGCCTTTGACAGAATATTTAACAGCAGTTGTCATAATTTGTGTATGTCCTTTGTGCTAGTGCTGTACTCTTACCATCAAATTCCTGCTTGTCTTACCTCTACATGGGATGAGTTTTGCTATCTATAGTCCCAACTTTAATGTTCAAATATGTGCAGAGGAGTTTAGTTTTCGGAGTGGCCGCCTCAGGCACAAAATGCTGCTTCCACAGAGTTGTATTTCTGATCACAGAGGACTTGCATGGATTTGGGATTCGTGGCCTCATGCAGCTGCCTCAGCAATTTTCATTTTCTCTTGCTCCCCACGCTGCGACTTCTGTTGTTTCAAGAGGCATTTAATTGATGCCATTGTGCATTCACAGATGATAGTTTGAGGAACCCCCTTGAGGTTTTAGCTATTCTGTAAAGACAGTCTTGTCTCAGAGATGAAAGTGTTATAGTAGTGTATCCCACAATGGGGTGGCATTTGTAAATTTTTTATTATAAAGAAATTAATTACTAATCACCCAACTGAAAACCAGAGAAAAGTTAAAGGCAATTCTCTGCTTTTCATCCTCCTTCCTGAAATCTCTTCAGTACCCAGCTGTGATTGACCTGTTCAAGCATTAGATGAGTAAAAACCCTGCTCAAACAAAGAAAAAAAAAAATCATATCAGCTGTGGATTTGGGAGGTGCAGCTGTAACCTAGACTGCTGAATAGAGCTGGTTTTATCTTCATTATCCAGGTCTGTATTGTTCTGCTTGTCAGTGTTCTTTTTAAGTTCACTTCCACAGCAGACCCAATCAAACTGTCCATTTGTCCTGGCTTCTATTGGTGTGTGCATTCCTGACACAGCACAGCCACTGTGTGATGGACATAGGTGTGAGTCCCTCATGCTGCTCTTGTGCAAATATTTAAGAATTAGCTCATTTGAAAAGTCCTGTGCACATTCTTCACTCGCACATAATGTCAGGAGTTATAAGAGGCACTCCATCAGTATTTATGCAAATGCATTTTGTTTTACATTAGGGCTATGATGTTACACTGTGCAGAATGAAAATACTGCAGTGACTCTTCTGCTGACTTGCAAGTGGTGGGCAAGGTTGTGTTCTAACTCTTCTCTTGGTTCTTGCATTCTCTGTTTTATCTCCATGACCTCACCTCTCTGTTCTTCCTTGGGCAGACTGTAGCAATTTCATCACAGTTGCAACTGTTTGAGTATGAAAGTAAGTTTGAATGTGTGTGCTAATTTTTTTAATCCAGGAGGGAAAACATTTATAAAATTTTGAAGTTAACAATTGTTAAATTGTTATATTCTTATAGAAAGTGTTTTAAATCATTGAAATAACTTATTTTAATAAATAATTTTTGATATCACACATCGATGTGAATGATGCCAGGTGCTTCTTTGTTTAAGCATTGCTTGTTGAATTTCATGACACTTGCCAGTCATTTGAAGCAGTGAGTTCTTATTGAAAAGTGATCTGCTGGTGTGGTATGGTGTGCTCTGCTAGAGGTTGGAAGAAGGGCATTTCTGTGTTTTTAGGATGAACAGACTTAATGATTGTTTCAGTAGACATGGTTATGATTGCACTTCCTCTGGCTCCAAACACACGAGGCAGAAGGAAAAGGTCAAAGATCGAGTTTAACTTGTGACTCCAAACCAACCTTTTTCAGTGAGAGGCAGATACAAACTCCAGCTCTGGTGAGAATCAGATTTGTATGAGCTTGAACAATAAAATCTGAGCAAGGCAAAGATTAAATTCATGGTAATTTGGAAGAACATAGATTTCTACAAAAATTATATCAGAACATTTTCTGCCTGTGAGGTTGCACAGGGAAAACTGCTGCTGGGTGAATGTACTCTGTCTTTATGTGGTGATTTTTTTAATAGTTGGCAGTCTTGGGAACAAATTTTTTCTCATCTTTTGATCAAAATTACATGCTTATTGAACATGAATCGGTATGAGGCGTCTGCAGCTTAATTCCAGAAGTTCATTAAATCAGCCAATTCACCTTAGCAAGTATTGGTATGCATGAGTTCTGGAGTTTAAAAAATTACTACATTTAGTGTTTTAATGCCTGTATTGTCACTTTTTTCCACCCCAACATATCTGTGTATTTCTGTTTGAAAGCATTTTGTTAGTTTTGCAATTTTATCCTCCAAGATGGTGAGATGGTGTGGGCTGTGTACCTGCCACTAGCTTTGAATTCACCAAACCAGTTGGAAAAATCTGAATGTGGTGTGGAAGCTGAAGTGCAGCAGTCGAGTTCTGCAACAGTCATGTGTCAGCATTTTTAACTGCAGTCCAACTAGTTGGCTTTGTTCCAGACTGAAATTCCCTTTATATCATGAGAAATAGAAGTTAAATATAATGAAAATTAACCTTCAGAATCAGTTTAGGGATAAATTTATCTTTTGATCCATAACAATATTTATAAACATGCTCAGCTATTAGTTTTAAAAGAATTTAAATTAAATTAAAAGCAGTTTAATTCATTGCTAGTCTACATTTTTAGCTATTACTCCAGCAAAACAGGGAATTGTGAGCTTGACTAAAGTAAAGGAGTAGTTCCCCCAAATAGAATTTGCTCCTGAATTGCAGTTTAATCCCCAGATTCTTTACAATATGTATAAAATATCAGCGTTCAGGACCCTTTTCTCTGAAGAGCTCATAGTGAATTATTAAATATGCCACTATACTTTGGAAAGTATGTGGGAATCAGTAATAAATAGAAACAAAGGGACATTTTGCTTGGGTCCCTTAGGAGAAGGGCCTATAAAAATCTGGTTTGATTAAACATCTAAAATAAATATATTTAAAAACACATAAGTTTTCATGTATATCTGGCAAACCTATACCTTGAGATGCTGTGCTGAGGTTAAATAGCTGACCAAGTAAACTTAAACTATTCACTTTAAACATCAGGATCATTCTTAGTGAGGCACCTTTCAATTGTTCAGTAATTTTGAGGACTAGGAAAAATTGAATCTGAGCTATATTTTCATTTTGCTCTTTCCATTTTTAGGTGCATTTCTGGTAATTCAGGAAAAGGGTAATAAAATTTGAAAAGAGACACAACACTTGAATTAATTACCCGAATTTACTCAGCTATTCATACACGAGGAGTAATGACAAAAAACAGGAAAAAGGAGAGAGAATTCTCATTGTAAATACTTCAAATAGAGCAGCTGTGACCATCTTTAAAGGGATGGAATTTTCAAGCAATTTTAGAGTATCTCCTTAAGCCACAGAATGCCTGTTTTCCTTTTGGAAAGAGTAAGTGTATCCTTCACCTCTGCTGTGGTCAGGACTTTGTTTTTTTTAATAGATGGAGCTAATTGTCATGGAATTAATGAATCCCCAGAGCAGGGATGATGGCTCTGGGGTGTGTCCCCACATTAATCCCCTGTGCTGGAGCACACTCTTGGGCCATTAGGACAAAATAGTGCCTCCTGCTCTGTTATCTGAGAGTTCTGTCCTTGACTCCAGGCAGATGAAAAGCCTCACGTGTTGAACTCAGCTTTTGCAGGACTTCTGGTATTTGGGGTTTTGTTGGGCTATTTTTGTCTCATCAGGAGCTGCTGCTGCTGCTGTACCTCAAAAGCTGTCCAGGGCCTGAACCTCAGCTGGTACTGGCAGTGTGGATTTAGGATTCATGGTTTAAGGACCCTTCCATAGATGTTTTTCACTAGCCCCACCGTTGAGATAATTACAAATAGCAGTAGCTGAGTTTTGCTAAAAGATTACAGATGGCAGAGAAAATTCCTCGGGGGCACAGGAGTTCAGTCCCCTATGTTAAAAACAATTTTTTTACAAGACTTGGCAAGAAATACTGATGCTGTTTCTGTGCAACAGGCTTGTGCAATTTCTTCTGCATTTTGGTTTTGTCTTCTGCTGGCATTAGAATTTTTTAATCTATTTCTGATAACATTGTGTCAAAGCCAGAGAACTTAAAGGGGAAAAGAACAAAGTGGTTTCCACTTGAAAAAACAGAGCTGTTGGAAAGAGAGCATCGGCCCAGTGCTTTCATGAGGTCATGAATGTCTTTTTTCTGTTTTATTAAAAAGAAGATTTCTTCTTTCTGCAGATGGTGTTGTATATTAATGACTCCTGGAGAGTGGCCCTTGTGCCATCAGTGCTCAGTTGGAGGCACATAAGCTCTTTATAAGAGCATGCAACACTCCTGCTACACAAACAGCTTATTTGTTATTAGAGAAGGGGAAAAAAAAGTGAGCTCTCTCTGGAGCTGTCCCTCAAGCTAAGTATTAAATTTAGTTTCTTTCATGGTGCACTTACTGGTAGGGGAATGAGGGAGAAAAGTCAGATTTCAAGCACAAAAATATAAAAAGTTATCAATAGTGTGGGCTGGGTTTTTTTAAGGTAAACTTATCAGGGAGAGAACTCAACAGTCAAAAAAAATATTGCTGTCTCCAGTCACCATGAGCTACAAAAGTCTGCATCTTCTAAGCAGGAGTGGCTGTGGATTTCTAGCTTGGTTCCTCTATTTAGGCCCTCGTTTTCAGAGAATCCTTTAACAGTGCAGTGGAACTACTCTGCTTCTTATTCATTACTTCCCCATTTCAGTTGCAGCAGAGTTCCACAGAAGTATCTGGAAGTTACTAATAATTTAAGATCTGTGTGGCTTCAGTCATTAAAATGGAAAGACTAAAGTTTAAAGAGAAGTTTTAAATTCTTGAAGCATTCTGCTTTTATCAAGGGACACAGAAGCTGTAATGCTGGTGAGTTAAGGGAAAACAACTTTGTTTAACATTTGAGGTGAAATTTCTCTGTTTCTATATTAAATTTACAGGGGGACTTGCATGGGACAGCAGTGACCTGTACTTACAGTCTGATCTTCTAATCTTAAAATTCCACAAAATTATGCATTTCATTGTAGCAAGTGTTTATCTTCCTATTACAAAGCTGAAGTTCTATTCAGATGGTGTCAGGTGTTAAAGAAATATTATTAAAGGCTAAAAGTGTTTTATAAATAGTGGAAAGTGAATACAATAACTCACCAAGTGTCTTTGATGAATTATTTAACCATTTGATAATGCTGGGAAAAATCATAAGTTTTATTTATGAATGCACTTCAGCTGGCTCATTCACTTTAAACAGGCATATTTTACTGTCAGAAAAATCTACAAATCTGTGGTGCTTCAAGCACTTTGCTGTAATTTAGATTAAGCACATTGCATTTTCCAGAAATGTCATTAGATATCAGAGTTAACTCAGGAAAGCCTACCAGAATGTACCCACGTAAAAACCCCATTTGTTTATTGTCCAGCAGTTTATCAGTTAATCTTGGTTAGGCATATATACATCCAAGCTGGAAAGCAGAACAGGGGTTTGGAATGGGATCAAAGAATAAGTTTATTCTCCTCTGGATGTAACACAAACTCTTTAGGAATAAAGGGCAGGGATCAGGAGTATAATCCCATCAGGGAGGAAGAGTCAGCCTAACTGACATTTGTTCCATTCTCTGTATTGTGCTGTTGTACCTGAGAATAAAATGCTGTTTGCAGTAAGACTGAGCTTCATCTTGTTAGTGATCTGATCAATTTTACTTTGAAGAGAAAGTATATATAAAAAAACTATACCTTTTTACTTAGCAGTTCTGTTCCTTGGGGATAAAGCTGTTATTTACCTCAATCACACAAATATGTATTTTTTTTAAAAATCTTTTATTACCTGTCTGTCAAAACCAAGAGTAAGCAGAGAACATAACTAAATTCTGTCCTCAGCATTTCATCTTTCAGAGTGAAAATGTCACTGCAGATGGAAACCATGAGACCAGCACAGCAATAAGCACCACAAGCAGTCCTCCATCCCTAACCAGGTGCATCATGGTGTAATTTCTTGGCTTTGGTCCACATCCCTGGGATCTAAACCACTCCACCACTTCATCCAGGCTGTACTGCTGGGGCTGATAGCCCAGCTCCTTCCTGGCCTTTTCCATGCTGAAATAATGTGTGACACCAGTTTTGTAAACCTCCGTGCGAGTCAGGAGGGGCTGGAAGTTATAAACACGCCCTACAAGAAAATGAACTATTTCAGTAAGGAATGCAAAAAAATAGACAAGGGAGAGGGGAAGGCGCAGGGTTGGGAACTTGTAACCCAAACCTTCCACGAGCGGTCGGAAAAATTCAAAGTTATTTACAGGCCTGCCATCAGAAATAAAATAGGCCTGGCCTGCAGCAATGTGCTGTTTGCTGGCTCTGAGGGCCTCAAAGGCAAGGACATGAGCCTGGACTAGGTTATCCACGTGTACAAACTCTACCAGACTCAGAGGGTCTCCGTACACAAATTTAAACAGTCCCCTTTCAATGTAGCTGACTATCCTCGGGAGGTGTCTCTGCTCCCCAGGCCCGTAGATCCCTGCTGGGCGGAGAGCACAGCTCCTTAGCACACCTCTCCCCTTTCCCAGCTCAGCACCGTTTGCCTCCAGCACCTTCATTTCAGCCAGAGATTTTGTTCGGGAGTAGTGATCAGGGTGAAGGTGCAGAGGGAGATAAGGCAGAGACTCGTCCCCATTTTCTATAATCTGGCCTCCAAATATCACATTGTAGGTACTTGTATAAACCAGGCTCGACACTCCCCTGCTCTTGCAGGCCTGGATGACATTTTCTGTTCCTTTCACATTAACATCTTCTATAAGTTTTCGGTTCAGCTGCTCCCTGCCAGACATTCCATAGGAAGCGATATGGAATACGCAGATCACATCTCTGAGAGCTTCTTCCACTTCAGACAGGCAGCAGATATCTCCCTGCATGAACTTTATTCCCTCTGGCACAGTTTGAAGTGGCTTCACAACATCAAAGAGGATCACATCGACTCCCTTTTGATATATGGCACAACCTAAACTGAAACATGACAGAAACCATATGTTAGGATACAGCACCATGCATGAAACAGCCCACCTGGAATGGAGAGAAGACTATCAATTGTTTTTGTGCTGATTATTTTTCTGATGGGAGTCTTTTAAATACTCAGCGCTCTATTATGAGGAAGATTCAGCTGTGATAGTTTGGGAACTGAACTGATTTCTCACACTCTATCAATACTTGGAGAAAAAAAAAAGAAAAAAGAGGCAGAATTGCTGTAAATGAAAATTCTGAAGAGAAATAACTCAAGTTTGTCCTCTTCAGACCAGCAACAGCAACTTTCAGATGTGCAACTATTGCCAAATGTGTTTTTTAAAAAAGCTTTACTTGTTTTATCTTACTGCTTTTGTGCCATCCCAGTTCTGTCAAAACAACAGGTTGGTCTTCACTGTTGTGTTTGAAATTTACGGAGGAGTGGGATAGGCTTCTAAGCTGCTATGAATACTTGGCCACATATCTACAATTTACTCCAAGTCACAGGAATTGACACAAAGTATAACTCTGGTGCTTCTACATTTTTGTATTTCTATTGTGCTTTAAGGGAAAAGCCAAGAGTGGTGGGAAAAGCCAAGCAGAAGTCAGATAGGCAAATCATAGGATTTTCTTTTCCTTCCCCTGACTTGAAATTTACTTTGTTTTCTGGTCCTGATTGTGATCTCTCTCCCCTCTGAGCAGTCATAGTCTAGGGCTCAAAATAGGATTTTTTTCTTGCAGAGCCAGCTACAGCAAGGGAAAATGGATTTCACTGAAATGTTCACCTTATTAACAGCTATAATCCTAAACCATCACTGTTCATGAAAATAATATATTGAGAGTTCAGCTGGAGTTAATCTGTAGAGCTAAGCACATGTGTAACTATTTGCAGATCAAAATAAAAATGTGCATAGAGGTGTAGGCTTGTCCTTCAGAGCAGGCTGACGATGGTGATCCCACCCTTCTACAGAGGTGAGCACTCAGGGAAATGTCTGCGAGGCAGCTGAAGCCTGACATTTGGAAACGGGATAACAGCATTACTTACAGCCTCTGGAAACAGAGTATCTGCGTTTGTTTAAAACCGAGAGCCGGGGTGAACCAGAAGACGGGATCAACTGGATCAGGCGTCTCAGGCCCACAGGTGTCCCTTCTACAGATGGGTTTTGCTGCCACCCCAGCAGCAGCAGCCTCCTACATGTATTCCTGCATGTCATAACTATTTCATGCACTAACCGGAAGCCAAAATAACCTCCTCCTCCAGTAATGAGGACTCTTTCCTTGGCAGCCTTTCCTCCTTCCATCCTCGTTCCTTTCTCACTGTGCGCTGGAACTGACCTGCAAAACACACGGCGAACACAGGCATTAAACCCAACCCGCGTTTCAGCATCAGCGCCCGTTCCCGTCGCTATTCACCGCTCTCGTTCACGCTTTCGCTCAGCCCGTGGCTTCCCCAGCGGCCGGGGAGGCGATCCAGCGCAGGGATGGCTCCAAGGGGAGGCTGTTCCCGGAGCAGGAGCGCTGCGCTGGGGCCCTGCCCGCCCCGGGGTCCCCCCGTACCTGCAGCGGTGCCGACCCCGCCCCGCCCGGCTCCATTTCCCGGGATCGGCACCGCCCCGGCGGTGCCGATCCCGGGAAATGGAGCCGGGCGGGGCGGGGGCGGCCCGAGATGGCGGCGGGGAGGCTCGGGCTGTGCTGCCGCCGCCAGCCCGGCCTGTGAGGCTCCCTGTGCCGGGAGGGTGATGCCCGTGCTCTCCCCTCGCAGCCGGAGGAGCTTTGAAATGGGGGTTCGCGGCTCGGCGGTGAAACCGGAGCTTTCCCCGTCCCGATGTTTGTGCCGCAGCCCTGGGTCGGGGCAGCCACGGCATCGATCCAGGCTGGGACAGCCGTGGGAGAAGAGCTCGGGGGTGTCGGTGGGTGGGAGCTGGACCTGCCCCGGCCCTGAACCCCCCGTGCCCTGGGCTGATCCCCCTGTGTGGGCAGCGGGGGAAGGGGGGATTCTGCCCCTCTGCCCCGCTCAGGTGAGACTACACCTACAGAGCCGCCTCCAGCTGAGAGAACTGGGATGGTTCATCCTGGAAAAGAGAAGCTTCAGGGTGACCTAATTGTGGTCCTCGAGTACCTGAAGAGAAGTCAGGGGAAAGATGGGACAAGTCTGTTTGCAATATATGTAGTGACAGGACAAGGGGGGATGGCTTCAGAGTGAAAGAGTAGGGTTAGGTCAGATATTGGGAAGAAATTCTTCCCTCTTAGAGAGGTGAGGCCCTAGCACAGGTTGCCCAGAGAAGCTGTGGCTGCCCCATCTCTGGTTTTGGAGCAACCTGGGATAATGGAAGGTGTTCCTGTCCCTGGCAGGGGGCTGGAATTACATGATCCTCAAGGTCCCTTCCAACCCAAACCATCCTGTGATTACCTCAGGGGGTGCCTGCAAGTGTCATTGCAGTGTGTGAACCTCTGCAGAAGTCTGGGACACTTAAGGGGGGGCTGAGGAGCCCTTGACTCTGGGTGATTTGGGTGGACAGAGGAGTTTCTGGACTTCCTGCTGAATATTTCTTTGTGGAAAGGGTTGTCAAGCACTGGAATGGGCTGCCCAGGGAAGTGCTGGAGTCACCAGCCCTGGAGGTGTTCCAGAAGTCACTGGACATTGTAGTGCTGGGGTTTAGTTGACGAGGTGGTGTTGGGTGAAAGGTTGGGCTTGATGATCCTGGAGGTCTTTTCCAGCCTTAGTGAGTCTGTGATTCCCTGGTGCTGAGAAGGGACCAGAGCTGCCTTTGAATGTCCCACCACGTCTGAAGAGCCGTGCCCTCACAGTATCTCCCTGGGCGAAAGAGCTGTCCCACATCCTGCTGCGTTTGTCCTGAGCCTGAACCATGGCACATGCTCACAGGAGTCTGCTGTGCCCTGTGCACAGGTGGAGATGTTTTTGGCAGTGGGAGACACTGCACAGCACTGCCTGGCTGCAGCAGAACTGCTCCCGAGTTCAGCGTCAGCAGTCCCAGCTGTCTGTGAGAGAGAGCTGTAATAGGAAAACAATGAAGAATTACACCATCAAAGGCTGGCTTGTGGTGTATTCCATTCTTCATTTGCAGAACTGAGCCGCTTGAGGAATGCCAGAGAGTGGATTCAGTGTCAAAGCTACTTAAAATCCCACAAGTTTCTGTTTTGCAAAACCTTGACAGAAGTAGATGCAGTAGGCTCTGTTGTATTTTTGATGGATGGCTGGCAAGAATTAAAACTAAACAGATTCTAAGAATTCTGCAAGTACAAAAGATTTATTTATTTCTTTAGCCATGATTTCCTGCTGGCGAACCTCTGGGACTCTTAAATAGAAATTTCAAGATGGAGCTGGTGCTGTACCTGATTATACAGAGCTGCTGCACCTGTGGTGATGTGAGGAGTGCCTGGTGTGGAGGGCGTCCCTCAGTCATTGCTGATTTCCCTGTCTCCAGGCTGTAGAGCAGGAGAGTGGGTTTGAAACAGTCTTGAGGCATCCCCTGAGTTACCATCCAGACATATAATCAATGGTCTGTTCACAGGTATAAGAATTCTAGTTCACAAACAGAAAAATCCCTTACATCTTCCTAAATACTAAATATAAGGATTCTGCATGGCTGCATATTCCTTCAGGATTTATGCATAATCTTGATGAAGGTTTTCAGAATATTTTCCCAAGTGTTTAATCCCCTGCAAAGTCCAAGAGAGTTCTGAACTCTCCCTAAGATCTATGGACACAAAGTTTTTTTTTACCTTTGAGGAGCCTGAGATTAGTGCACTTGGTGGCTGTCTTTTGATCAAAGAAATTGTGTTTGAATAGAATATTGAAGGATCACAGAATATCTGAGGCTGGAAGGATACTGCCCTGTTGAACCCCTGCACAAAGCAGGTTCAGCCAGAGGGGTTCCACGGGTTTGTGTTGGCATCTCTAAGGATGGAAACTCCATGTTCAGCCACTTTCTCCTCATAACTCTCAGAGCTTTGTGCTCTCTGAACAGTGACCTCACGCTCTGTGTTGTGTGAGTAAATCCCTCTGTTTGAATAGGCAGCTGTTAACTTTAGAGTGACCTTTGTCCCCTGGACTTTGATGTGTCCGTGCAGGACAATTTGCAGGGCTGAGACCCCTCTCTGTACTTCCTGCTTTATCTTGCTCTCTGCCTGGTATGTCCTCTACAGAGAGTGAATTGTGTCAGGTTATCTCATAATTATGGATATTGTGGCTGTAATAAAGCTGTGGTTTAGATACTGGAAAGATGTTGCACTATCAGTTTTATTTTTCATTATAGTGAGCTGTCCATTTTGGCTTCAGAGAATAGGGGGGGACATGAATTCTTTCAAAATGGTGACATCTGTGAAAGCTGTGGGTAAATATCATCCTCATTTTACATTGACAGATCAGTGTTAAGACTTGACACGCTCAGATCTCAGTTTTGCACAACCCATTTATTACTGTTTTTTCATTTCCTGTGAGACTCTGCTTTTCCTAAGCTTTTTTGGACTTTCTGAATGTATCATAAGGTCTGTTTTGCCATCATATAAATGGACTTGCCGTTTTATTTTACACATAATAGAATGTTAGGCCTGAGACTGTGTCTTTCTTTAAAACAAACATGTAAACCCTACTTTTCCCTTTAAAGATCCAGGCTTTTTGGAGCATGCCTTGCATGTATCTCAGACTATGCTATAGTGACTTGAAGAGATTGCATTGATACCTTGAATTGCACATTGGGGCAAGATGTGTCAGGATAGAAGGATTTGCAGCGTAACTGGGAGTTATCTGCAATGAACCTGAAATGGGCTGCAAAGGAATCCTTAAATCAGCTAAATAAGCAGCTGCTGTAAACTGTGCAAGTTAGAAAGAATAAGCAATGAAATAATTAATTATTCTTTCATAGTATGTTAGTTCATCTGGTTCCCTTTGCAATTTAAAATACTTAGCTAGTAAAATTACTTTTGTCATCAAAATACAAAGCATGCCAGCAGTACTATTTCAGGAAGCAGGGAAGTATTTAATCTGGGGAAATAAACCTTAGCTTACTGTTTTCTTACTATTTGATTGATTTCTTTTAGGTATTTCTTAATTGCGTGGTTTGTTTTTTTTTTTAATTGAACAACGCAATGAGGGAAGGGAACAAGATTTAAAACTAGGTAGAACCAAACATTTATGGCCTTATTAAAACATATAAAACCAGTTAGTTAAAATAATACTAAAGAGGTGAAAACAGAACATAGTTTGTGAGGGAAATTAGAATTCAAACAGAGCAGATTATCCCATTTCCAAAAGCAGCAGTTATTTATCCTAAAGGGAAGGAAAGAAAGTTTGCATATTTTGGCATAAGTGAACGGTTGAGAATAGGACTGGGAATAACCTGTGTTCTCCTTTTTTGCTTTGATGACAAGTTGCTATTTGTGGTCTCTGTGTCTCTTTGTGTACCCTGCAGGGCATATCAATAACCCAGTTCTTACTATGAGTATATATAAATCTTCATAACCTCCATGGAGCTGAACAGAGTCTGCAGGGACTCACCCACTCCTGAGCATTTCAGTCCAGGTGTCTGAAGTCAGTGTTTGCTCCTGTGATATTGATCTTAAGCTCCCTTAAGCCTCATGTGTTTTTTTAAGTGGTAATTTGACCTGATGTGTTACCTGATGTTCCGAGGTGTTGATATCTGTTTGCATAACATTGCACTGATATTAGTCCTTAGCAGTACAAGGTGATGTACATCCAATGTAATTGCAGCACCTTGGAAGTAAAAGCCAAGTTTTAGATCATCCTGTAACCTCATTAATAATTTCAATATTGCACACAGGACTGCAAGGCCTCAAGGGCTGAGCCTCTTTGTACCTGAAAGGATTATATACTTTAAAAGTTAGTCATATGGGAGGACTAGTGAAGCATTATTGCAAATTCTCTCACAGATGTTTTTGCTCTCAGAGTAGGGGAGCAGGTTTTGGAATACAGTGCTAACTGTCTTTGATTCTGTTACTTAAAGCAAGTCTTCTAAATTCTCAATAGGAAGCTTTTGCAGAAGGTAATTATACACTTATATATCAGTGTCTGATTCAGATTCAAGTGTGATTGATGTGTATCCAGATGCCCTTATTTACCACACTAATAACAAGGAAAGGATACCTGTTGAAGTAATTTGTAATTTAATGCAGCTATCCATGGGTTTACAGAAATCTTACCCTCCAGCAAAAGCAAGATGAGGTTGTTCTATTATGAATTGTTGACACTAATAATTGCACAGCCCATTGATGGCACCACTTTGATCTATTGGAAGGATCTAAGGGATCTTTCAGCTTCACAGGCAGCTAATCATATGCTGTAGAAACCATATGTAGAACAAACTCAAGGTAAAATGTGTTGATTAATCCGTATCTTGTACTGTGCTAATTTTCTCTGTGTGTGTGTAAGAAGTCTGCAGACATTGGTGGTGAGGATGAGATGTGTCAGCAAGAACAACAGGCCTGGATTTGTTGTAGCTTTTCTATGGGTTTCTCAGTGGAAATTGTACTTGATGAGGGGGAAAGGTGTGTATTTGCTGAGGAAATTTTCTGTCTTCACACTCTTGGTGCTTTCATATTCCTGGTTCTGTGTTCAAGGACTAGGCCGTGGTCTCCCATTTTCAGGCACTTAGAATTGCAAGAAAACAGGACACTGGCTTAAAAACTGTTACTGCCATTTAGTTCTGTACTGACCTTGAAAACATTCCAAAAATTACATAATTTTGCAGAGGAAAGATTAGGTAAGAGTTTGAAGCAGGGGAAAACAATCTCAAAAAAAGACAAAATCTCTTGCTTCAGCTGAAGTGAGACAACCTCCATAAGGCTTCCTTAATGGCATCTTGGTGTTTACAAGAGCAACACACTCTTGTGTGTCTTTGATACTGATTTATTCTGTTCCACGGAACTAATGATTGCAGAATTCAGAATTCATAAGCATTTTATCATGGCCTGATGTGTGACTCTATTTCAAGATAAGAGATTCTGACAGAAGCCTGAGTTTTCCTTTAAAAGGGATTTGTTCAGAACCAAAAATGTTGAAGGTTCTAAGCACTTAGTCAAAACGAAATAAATCCATTAACTCTAAAATGTGGCAAAAATATTGATGTTGCAAATATGTGATAGTTATAACATGCATTTTTCTTCTGTTCAAAAGCCTTATTTGGACACGTTGAATTCTGGAATGATAATACAAAGAAGGTGTTCAATGTGGGATCTATTCAACTGGAAGTGTGCTATAACTTGCAGTGATTTACTGCAAGTTATCCTTGCTCCTAATTTTCACTCCTTGTGGCTGAAGTTGTGGGTTGAGCATCTGGTTATAACTAATTTTGATTTTTTGTGTCTTTTGAAGGAGAACCAAGATCCGAACAATGAGGGAATTGAGATATCTGATTTTTTCTTTGATTCTTATGGTAAAACAGTTCTGAAGGAGCTTTGCATTTGAAATGCTGCTTCAATATCTTTCAGAGAGTATCCAGCCCATAGAAACAGAATTTGTGCCAGTGGAAAACTCTGGATTAATTCCAGTCATGCATCAGCTTAATTCTTCATTCATCATAGGAACATGGAAGAATCAAACATCAAACACGTTATGGACAAACTGCATAAGCTGAAATGTTCTTCTAGATGACTTAGAGGAACAACATGTTCTAGTAATTGGCTTTCTTGTATAATGAAGGTTTCTCAAGTTGAATACATAATCTTCAAGCTAAAAAAAAAAAAAAAAAGAATTGTACCAAAGAAGGCCTGGTTTAGCAGTTGTCGTTTTTAACACTTTCCAAGAGAAAACTTTATCTGGTGCAGTTCTTTCCCCAAGTCTTTGTCTTTACATTGCCTGAGCTCCTTTGCCCTTTTACAAATTGCTCTGGGAAAGGCTGTGAAAGCAGTTTGAGTGGCCAGTGAGAATCCCTTCAGTGCCATATTGTTAATGGCAAAGGCAGCAGATTTCACCATTTGTGTTTCTCGTGAAGTTTTGGTCCTGGCTCCTTTCCCTTCTGCCATAATTAAAGGAAATCTGTGCTAGGAGCAGGCATCAACTCAAGCAGGCAGTTAATCACACTTCAACAGCATGCACATCATTAGCTTATCAGGCAGAACCATCCCACCTCCCATCATGTTTTATCTGTTTATGAAGAAAATGCCCTCCATAGTTGTAGCTGAGAAACCAAAATGACCCAGAGTTTGGAGGTGTCAATAAGAATATAGTGTGCAGGCAAACTCCCTGTGTCCTGTGTGCAAATGGGTCACTCTGCTTTTGCCTTGTCAGGAAGGGTTTTATTCATGATGGGCTTCCCCTGGTGTCCTGAAGTTTATTAACTTGAAGAGAATTTCAAATTTGGGGTGCCCCTTGTGAGAACAGGCTACAGTCACTCCTCCCATTGTGTTTGGAAACTTTCTCATTGTCTCTGGTACAAAAAGAAGCAGCCCAAGCAGGGCTGAACAAGGAGGCAGGGCTCCATCTCCTGTAGATTACTCTTTTAAAAGGGTCTCAATTAACATCTAGCTCCAGCCAATCCATTTCTCCTAGGTAGCCTTGGTGCAATATGACATCATTAATGAGTTCCATGATTCAGACTTCTTCAAATTAGAATTATTAGATTATTTGGGTTCCTGAATTTCTTGAATGAGTTGACTCTTGGTGCTTTTGGTCGTAATAGCTGAAGTGATTATCATCACTGATCTCTTGGGGTGAAGGTGCTGTATGTTACAAACTTCTAATTTACTTTCTTCCTTTGTGGAATAATTAGAGAAACATTTAGTGTATAAATTAAGGCTAAATTAAACATATGTATGCCAGTACTACAGAGTATTGTTCACATGGAGTAGCTGGTGCTTGTTTTTTGCCTCATGCTGAAGGTTTCACAGCAGCACCCTAAGAAAGGTTGTCAGAGTAATTTTTTTCCCTTCTGATGCCTGTGTTCTGTGGCTGCATCTGCAGCCTTTGAGTTAATGACTGTTGTATTTCAGCTGCAGTCTCCAAGGTCTCTGGGTGATGGAGCTGTCCAATTTTGACTCTTTTAGTAGTTGAACTGTTCTCTTGCAGGTGAGGTACCAAATGTAAACCTTTAACACCATTCAAGATCCTTTACTGTAAATACTGATTTTATAAAAGCTTTCTTGTGTTCTCTGGCATTTTAGAGATTTTAGAGATTACAAAAGGACATATTTGTAGCAGCACAAACCCAAGTATGTGATGGCATTCAGAAGAATGGGTGAAAATATTTGTTGCCAATTCTCCCCTTTTCATTAGAAGTCTTTGCATTTCCCTCTTTATTTTTTTGCCTTGCATTACTGTAAACTTGAACTTTTACCTCCGTGGATAATTTGTTGAATGCATTCCTGTTTGTGCAGGTGTGTACAAGGCTGGATTGTGCTTTAGCCTCATGAGGTTGCAGTAGATGTTTAACATGCTCACAAAATTTCACAGAGTATAAAGTTCCCATTTTAAAGAATCCAGTGTTACCAATTCCTGTCATGAATCCGATGATCCTAGAGGGTCTTTTCCAACCTAAATGATTCTGTGATTCTTAGCCCTTAAAAATACTCATCTGAGACTCAGGTTTGTACTTTTTGCATCTGTCAGGTATCTCCTCTCTGACCTCTGTTGGTTAAATCCAGAGTTTTGCATGGAATTTCTGTTGTCAGAAGGGGCACAGTGGGTGCCAGGGTCCCCTCAGCTCCTTCCAGCTGTACTTGGAGTGAAGGAAGATGTGTGAAAGGTGATTGAAGCGGTAAGAGTGGGGTGCAAAGAATGCTTCCAGAATTGTGAAACTGAGGCAGTGCTCAGGACTGAACATGTCTGAAATCTGCAGAACAGCACTCTGTAGGAACTTTGCCTGGATTAGCATCTCACTGCTGCTTCCTCCATAAATTCTAGCTCAGTGTGCCTCTGCTGCAATGCAGGTACAGTTTGTGCCTCACTGAAGATCTTGGATTTGAGACTTGTTTTGATGGCAAGTTGGTTCAGGTTTGAGCAGTCTCTGCCTTCAACAAAAGAGTAGGAAGAGCTTCACCTTCAGAATTTTGAAACTCTTGTCATTTTTAAAATTCAGTTTATTTATCTTCAGTAATTATGCTCAGATTTATCAATGCTGAAATTTTGTTTCTGATAACACACATTAACCAAGTGAGGATGAGAACATCAGATAAAGTAGATAGAAGAGGATTATCTTGTGTGTAGGAAATAGTTTGTGAATCACAACATTGAGGCCAGGTGTATCATAGTTACATTTGGCCATGGGCAAAATTTTCAGGCAATAACATTTTTATTCATGCTTTTGGCATGATTCCTGTGGATTAGCAACATCTTTTTTCCCTTTCTGTGTAATAAAGAATTTTTTCCCCACCTGTATCTGTCCATTTACATATGTAAACATTTCTTACACTTCTCTCTGATTCAGAGAGATGCTGACACCTTTCTGATGACCCCTTCCAATCTCCACTGCCCATTTGGATTTTCTCAGCTGGGCATCTTCCTGCTTTTTCTCATTCTCTAGAGAAACTCTGTATCAGCATCTACAACACAATTGTCAGCTGACGTTTGTTCATGTCTGTAAAGTGTTATTTGATGGGGTGTAGCCTGTGTGTGCTCCAAGAGCACTTCCATCAGGATGATCCCTGACTGAGAGCCACGATCCAGAAGTTCTCAGCTGGGATTTTTCACTAAATAGAAGATGATCTCTCTGCTTCAGTTCATTGATGTGTTCTGTGGGAATGGTATTTACATCTTGGAGCTAAGTGCCTAGATATTCTGGTGGAAAGAAGTGCCGTTGAAAGAGAGATTGTGCCAGCAGAGTTTTCTTCAAAATACCTCTTTCTTCTCTATATTCTGCTGTACAGTCTGGTATTTAATTTAGAGGTGCTTAATTCTTTCCCAGTTTCCCAAATGTAGTTGTGTACCTCATTTCCATTTTCAAAGTAACTCTGGGGACAGAAGACTGAGGATGAATCAGTTATCAGCAGTTAAACATATGAAGGGAAAACTATACTCCTAAGGATACAAACATATTCCATACATTTTTTTTTTTTTTTAGTTTGAATTTTACTATTTAAGTTTGATCAATATATACTGATTTGCCTCAGTACTTCCTGTGGTCCAGTTTTGGAAAACCCCTCACCTGTCTCTGTGCTACAGTCATTGAGTGGCTTTCTCTGGGAGCATCTCTCATTATTTGGCCCATCTCACTTTCAAGCTGCATTATTTTATCAAATTTAATGGTAACTGATTCTTTTTTGTAACCAGTTATAATGGTAAGAACTTTTAAACTTTGAAGTTTTAAATGACATTGAGATTCTTATTTTATCAGCCCAAAGATGTGTTTGATGTGATCTTTTACTTTCTTTAAAAATAAAAACCCAGTTCAAAGGAAGAGAAAATGACTCCTAGGGTCTTTCAAATCCTAGCTTCAGTCCATAAATTTGACTGTAGGCTTAAATTGAAAAAGTGTAATATTTAACAGGTAACATAAAATCCTTAAGAATTGGATATGCTCCCTGCTTTAAAATGTTAGAACTCAGAAAGAGGGAATCAAACCCACATATGAGCTCATTGTTAAAAGTAATTGAGGACTAAAAGCCTCCTTGGATACCTGTGTGTATCCTTTTAAAGTTAATAGAAACTGTCTGAGAACTTTCCTGAAATCATGTGCCTGGAATAGCTCTTGGGCATGAGCTATTTAACGATATTCCAGCCTGTTAGAATAGAACTCCTGTAAGATGGAACACCTTTATGTTGTTTCAGAGCACTGTCAATGTGTTTACAGAATTTTTTTGCCCCCTCAGTTAAAAGTGTGGTTCAGTGGTGAGCAAAAGTAGCTCCCTTCTGGTGCCCATTTGCATCCCGTGTTTCAGCTCAGTTCCTGGAGACATTTGGTCACTGCTGAGGTCCTATCCTGACTTGCATCCCTAACAGAGAGAAAAACTCTACCACATTATAGAGAACGGGTTAAGAATTATAAAGGGTTATTACTTTTAATAACTGTGTTCTGAATCTGCCCATGTATGTAGATATAAATATAAAAATCCCAGAAGTCCCAGGGACAAGCCACAGAACCTGTCTGCCATCTGACATTTTTGACAAGCTCTCCAGAATTAATCTGTCTAGGAGCTACAATGCTCAGCTTAATTATGGGAAGACTGCATCTGTGTTCAAAGCTGTTGAGAGAGAAAGAAGAAAGTAAAAATGTCCACTAGGTTTGATTAACTGCTTTCAGCCTGATGAATAAAGACAGATGGTTACTAGTTATTTTTCCTTAATGGATTTTGGAGCTCCGTTTGGTGGATGAATTAATGTTATAGGTCCCAAATCTGCCTTTGAAGCTACGCCTGCCTAACCCTTAGTGATTCCTGCAAAGTTTGCATGCCTCCAAGAGAGACATTTGCCCTGAGGCTGTCGTATATATTGTTAAAAACAGTTTTGAAATTAAAAAAATAAAAGTGAAGCAATGATTTACGGTATTAATAAAACAACTTACGAGTTCTGCACAGCTCAGGAAGGAATCCCTTACAAGGGATGATTTTTTGAAGTCCTTGTGCACACCTATCCCCATACAATCTGTGCCTGTTTGGGAATGACCTCCACCTGGAGCCTGACAAGATTTTAATACCGACTTTAAAACTTGGAGAAGTTCATTTTAAAGTTGCACTTTGCTAGTTGTGTCACCTGGAAAGCAGAAATAAATAGTTTTATGAGGTAGGTTCATTTGCATGAATCGATTATCATATCTCAAATCCAGGTGGGGAAGGTCTTTAAGGCAGGCTCTAATTCTGCAGGTGTGCATGTTTAAAAACATGGTTGTGAATATTTCTTTCTTTACTTGCATGTGAATATTGTGTTTATTTTTAAGAATGTGCATAAGTGTCTGTGAGTTTGGGCTCTTGGGGAGCATTTAGGCCTAATGGGCCTCAGGACTGTCATTCAGCAACATATTAAATCATCTGTATAGTTTTATGAGTGGATAGTCATGGTGATTTTAATGGGATTAAATTTGCTTACATCCAAACAGTTTTTGAGTCAGGGTAAAGGTTATGGCATGATAAAAAAAAAAAAAATGTTTAAGATGGACAATATAATAAAGGGAAGCAAACCAGCACAAAATTACATTGAATACACAGATCTTCCATAGTCAGTGGACTGCCCAGAGGAAAAAAACACCATTTAACTAAAATGCTGCCTGCCACAGGACTGTCAAACACCACCCTCCCCAACCCTCAGATGCTGAAAGGGACCTTGAGGGGTTGTTTGTCCCCTGCTGGAAACCTGAAAGCTGAGAATTTCAGGCTCTCTGTGCTGACAGGCACTGACCCTCAAGCTGCAAAACTTGGGATTTAAGGTTTTAGAATATAGTAATGTATATAGAGCAGGATGGAGGCTTTAAGTTGTTGGCTGAGTTCTTCCTTCACCTTCTTCCACCTTCTTCTTCATGGGTTTGGGTGGTGTTTTCTAATTGGGTGAAAAGGTCTGGGCCACACATGGTTAGTTATTGGGTTAAAAGTAAAAATAATATAGGTGTCATCTCATTATTGGACAAATTGTGCTTAAAAGACCTTGGAAAGAGTTAGAGACAGAGCCATTTTCTACCTTGCTGGCTGGAACTTACAACTCATGAGACTGTACTATAGGTAAGAATTAATAAACATCTGAATCCAAACATGAAAAACTGCATCTCCCGTGCATTAATCCTGGCTCTAACAGGAAGAAAAGAAGATAAAACCCTCACATTTTAATGGTGCTCTGTGTGAGGATAGAACCCAGGACCTTCAGAGTCCCCCAACTCCATGGCAGATCATCTGTCACCAGGTCATTCCTGACAACATCTGAATGCAACTGCAGCTGTTTACAAGCAGCACAAAAACGGCTGAAAAACGCCAGGAATGGGAACATCCTTCAGATCTCAGCACCGAAGGGGAAATCAGGGACATCCAGTAGGTAGCATTCAGCCACAACAGTAATGTAAGTCATTGATTACACACAGAGTGAGGTCACAATTCCTCAACAGGAAAAATCCATGGCTTCAGCCTTTGGAAGCGAGGGGCTTGTCCTTCAAGTGACAGCAAACAGAGTGCGCTGAGGGGAGGGGACACTTTGTCATGGCTGATTGCTTAATGCTTTCTGAATCATGGCTCGTTTTTCATCTCGTTTTGTTTTGGCTTTCATTTCAAAGGCTGGCTGATGTAACTCTGAGGAAAAACCTAAAAATAAGCAAATTCCACTGATGAGAGGCGGAGATGTTTTTAAGGTTTGCAGGTGGAGGGAAGGCACGTGGCAGATGTGCATAGTTAATAACCCAAATGACAGCGGGGAGATGCTACCACCCATTTTCCTTTGTCCCTTTGCAAAGTCCATGCTTAAAGCTCAGACATGTTTTGGGGCTCTGAGTTGTGTGTGGTTCATTTTTAATGTTGTCACTATCTACAGTGAATGACAAGTTATGTTGGTGATGTTGTAAATCTCCTCACTTCAAAGAAACTCTTTGAGATGTTTTCTCTGTTTGTCCACATGTGCTTTAATCAGACTTTTGATTACCATGCTTGCCATTTTTCTGGGTTTACCTCTATATTTACATTGCTATTTATGAATTTAACTGCACCAAAATTATGTGACTTTTACATAGACAATACCTAAACATTTGAAAACATTTTGTGGTCTAATATTAAGGTATAATGGAAAAGGCTGGATGTAAACCAGGTGTGTCTCCAACCTGCCAATGTTTGAAGACATGCAGGAGGAACAGTTACAGAAAGATGATGCAAAGTGTGGTTTTTATCTGATGCAGATATTGTTGGTATGACTTGTGGTTAGGGCAGAGCATCAGAAGTGAGGCAGGCAAAGCAGCATTTGCTTCTCAGGAAGCACCTGCAAAGAAACAATCAGGCTGTGGGCTATGAAAATGTGTGTTCTAAGCACAGAGATGCTGCCATTCACTTCAGAGAGGCAAAGCTGCAGAGAAGGGGAGAGAATAGGGAGATATAATAAAAATCTAGTTGGAAAAACAAACTAAACTTCCCATTGAGAGTAGAGTTTATGTCTTTATTTCTCATTTATTGAGGCAGCACTGTGCTGTGCTCTGTCCTAGGCAGGGCTGAGATGTTACTCTGAATATACCAGAGGAAATTCTAGGGAACAGTCTGTGCTGTCAAAGAAGTGCAGGAAGATAAGGTGGTATCTTTTCTTCTCTCACACTGATGGTTCTCTGAAAACCATTTCATGTTACTGGATGACAGAAAAAAGGCAAACAAGTGTAATTTCTCATGAGGATAAACTGGAGATGATTCTTGGCTAACTTCCTAAAAGGTGCCTAATTGCCTTTAGGTTTTCTGGTTCTATCCTCTTCTTGGAAAATAATCACAATTGGGTTGATAAAAATTACTTATTTTGGAAGGAGTGCAATCCCCTCTGAGCTCTTCCTGAAAGCCCAGAGATACATGGATGTCTGGAGAGTCTGGGGTGAAAACCTCCCTTGCAAATACAAAGGAGTGCTCATAATTTTAATGATTTCTCTGATGTTTTGTCTATTGCAGAAAATTTACAAAGGGTGATTAGAGTTCTTGTAAATACTGAGGCAGAACTTACAGCCCTTGGCTTAATTTACAGGTCCAAATTTGCCATTGGTACAGACGTTCTTCACTCTGAGGTTCTTTCTTACATTTGAGAAAAAAACCAGGAGATTTAGCTGAGGAAATTGTTGTTGTTATTATTACTGTCTTTTGTTAGTAATAAATATTGGAGAATGATGGGCTACAGTTTTTTGTTCACTGCCAAGGGATGATCTTCAGGATCTATTTACAATTGAATTTACAATATTTGCCATTATTATATTTCCGAAAACAAAATCTCCCACAGCTTAGAGGTAAAAGATATATCTTACTTTTCTTTAATAGGCATACACTTTATTTGACAGGAATTATTTTCCCTGAGGGTCTATTAAATAAGCAGTTTGATGACAAAGGAGAGGTTGCACAGCTTTATTTTCACTTGTACATAATCCTTTTTTGCTTTAATTCAGTTCATGCCTGTGAGTTCAGAGATCTTAATTCACAAAGGTACTTGGCTGTATTTCTAGCTTTTAGGCAGAGTAATGGTTTTGTTGTCTTTACTGGGACAATTCACGTGCTTCAAGTTGAGCGTGAAGAGAGAACAGGCTGAGAGAAGAAGATTAGCTCAACCTTTGTACAGGAGCTCTACAGAATTTATAAGAGGAAAATCTGTTTGCCCAAATGAATTTTGTTTATGGAAGTTCAACAGTCCCTGCATCCAGGACTGACAGCCTGACAAGTGTTCAAGTAGTCATTAAGTCCACCAAAATCCAAATGTATGAAGGTGCTTATGTTCTCTCAGAAATTGCAGCAATAAAAGTAAGTTATTTCTTTTTTTTTCCCCTGCTCCTATATGTACTTACCCACTAGAATATTGTTTCTGTCTTGCTTAATGACTCATTTGGTGAAACAGATTCCAACCTGTTTTATGGTGAAATTATTTTCCAGGAAAAGTAAGTGAATGTCTGTATCCCAGAACCTCCCTACAGAACCTGAAATGCAGAGCCCTGACCCAAGCCACAAAAGAACAAGAAGTACAGGGAGCAGGAGCTCTCAAGAGCCACAGCTGAAAAAGCCTGAATCAGCAGGCAAAACGACAAAATAGTAAATTGAAGAGTTCTGTGGGAAATGATAACCTGAAATGAAAAACAAATCTGTGACTAGCAGAGAAAGCTGAAAGGGAGATTGGATGTGTAGAAAAAGTGCTTCATGCCTCTAGACAGGGTAACTGATGTTCCACTTGGGACAGAAGAATATCATTTGTATCCAGTTGGGACAGCAGCTATTGGATATGACACGTGGTACTTCTGGCTGGAGGGAAAATGCTGCAAGGGAAAAATACTGACTAGTAAATTATTGGAAAGTGCAAAGAAAGCCCATGGGAAAAGTGGCCAAAGAATTGAAAAACAATGCAGGATGAGGTAACAGAGACATGCCTGAAAACCTCGTGGTTTAACTGGAAGCTTCTACTATGATGGAAAGTCATAAGGCTTAAAAAAATTATAAACATCAGAAAAATGACTGAACTCAAAAGGGAGCCATGAAAAGCAAAGACAGAAGAGAGCTCATTATCAAGGCAGAGCCAAGGAACAGCGTGGTGGTGTATTTCAAAGAAGTTGTGACCAGGCTCAGCTTCACCACATTTCAAAGGAACTGGGGAACCTGAACCTTTCTTCTGCCCTTTTTTTGGTGTTAAGAACAGCAAAGGCACAGGCTACATCCATCATGCTGAAAAACAGAGCCAGCACAAAGGCTTCCAGAAATGGGGAGGAAGTAAGTGAATGTCTGTGAAGAAATGATTTAGCCTCCAGAATGGGAGTGTGGAGTCAACAATTTGATGTCTGTGATAAAGATCCCATCTGCTGGAGGGGTGTCCTTGCTTTGTGCTGGGGACAGTGTTCTGCAGGGACACTACAGCAGCTGAAAGGTGCTGTGACTGTAGCATTTGAAGCAATACAAGCTGAATTTTTAGAGACTGGCCTGTTCATGCTGCTGATTACCATGGAGTGATGGTTCTCCAGGAAAGCCACCTTCTTTTCCATTGAATAATTGCCTTTCCAGCATCACCACGCATCATGGAGAGATTTAGATGGTAGGGCTCATGTGAGGTCTGCAAAGTCCCCAGGAGAAACATCAGGAACAGGCTCAGAGATCAAAATGCTCAGTGAGGGCCAGCTGTGGCACAGCTGCCAGGAGGATGCTCAGGATCATCTCTCTGCTGCTGTTTGCCACTGGCATGGACTGGAATCAGGGTCCAGACTTCAGCACAGGCTCTGTAGCTGGCCATGGTATAAAGGGACAGGGCACTGAGTTACTGTGAGGTGGCTCTTAAAAGCCATTCCTCCTTCTGTTGGAAGAAAGAACTGTCCTGGCAAGGGGAGGGTGAGCTTAGCCCCAAATCAATGAACTTAAATCCATTCTTGCAACACAGATGTCATGCTGATGCAAAATCCTGCCAATTTGGAGGAGCCTTCCTTTTTCCAGGAAAATGTAAGAAGGTGAGATAAGGGTGTATATTCATAGCATCAGTAAGCATGGCATAGAGAAATAGGAAATAATGGAAACTCAATTGCAATCCTGGGTTACTGTACAGCTTTTAGAGCTGGAGACATCTCAGAGGGGTAAAGAGAACAGTAGGTGTTTTTTCAAGATGAGTAGTTGGCACAGGATGATAAAACTTATCTTGTGGCAAAATTGTGCTGAAAAAAATCCTCAAGCAGCAATCTGTCATTGCTGGTGTCAGAGAAAGTGCAGAGGCTTTGTGAAGTGGGTACTCCACGCTAGCATTTTTCAGGCAGTTTTAGATCATAGCCTCCTTTCTGGTGTGCATGATCTATGCATTTACATGGAATTCTTTTCACCCACCAGGGCAAACACATGGCTAACTTCTCATTAAAAGAAGCCTTCAGTGGCTGTATTTTATATTAAAATGATAAACTGAGCATTGATTCAGACAGAGCCAGTCCCCTCAGCTGTTCTGCAGGGGTGTGGGTGCAGACAGGTGTTGTGTCCGTGCTCCACAGTGGGTGGGTGTAAAAGGAATGCACGTGGCACCCCCAGCTTTCCAAATATCCCTCACCCTGCCAGCTGTGTCTGAGGGGGTGCTGTGCACGAGCACAACTCACATTTCAGTGGGGGACGTGGTAGGGGAGACTGGAGCAGAGGGGGAGCCTCATGGAGCTTGAGACCAGGCACGGTGGCCACCCCAGCATGGCCCCTTGCCCACCTCTGCCTCACCCCTGCAGGCTGAGGGGAGCCAGGGCAGACATCAGGCTGGAGGTGATCACTGCTGCCCCTCATCCCACTGTGGGAAAGCTCCATCTCACTGTACCCTCAAGTGTGAGAGTCATGCTCCAAATGCCAGCACATTTGTCATCATCTAAATCATGTGACAAAGACCAGTGATGGGGAGAGCAAAATTCCCCAGGAAAACACTTAATGGACAGCAAGGTATAGCTGACCTCAAGAGCAGCATGCTAATAAAAGCAGAAGCAGCAAGTGGCAAAGAGAAATGAAAATGTTTTTCCTTTTGTGCACTGGCGGGAGGATGGGTGGATGAGTGTTCACAAGAGCAATGAATGATGAGCAGACTTGAGAGTGATGTTCCTTTAAGAAAGTTACTTCATCTCTGATGTAAACTACCTGCAGAGGTATGTAAACATTTTCACTGGCTGGAAAAGTGTATATTCAACAGATTTGTAATCCCTTAAAACCCCAAAGGCATAATGGAATGGGAATGTGCTCTGTTTCATGTCAGGTTTGCACTGTGTGCTTCAATTTTTTTTTGTCTGAAATCAGATAGATCAGCACCAAGTTGTCTTGGAAAACCAGCTACATCATGTTATCTGGGTCTGTGCTAATGTAGGCTTGTCTCTCAAATCAGTCACCAGGGATTTTTAACCAGGGTTAAATATACATGGCTAATTTGTATCTCAATCCCTTTAGCTGGCTGGCTTTTATTTTTTTTTTCAATTGCTTAAAAAACTTTCAGAACACAGCACAGTAGCTATTAAATCTCTTTAATAGATTTATTTGATTACTTTCCCCCACACACAACTTGCTGTGGCTATCAAGCCAGTGATTCCTGTCAAAGCCAAGGTGAATGCCATCACTGGAGGTTAGCTGAAGACTGGATCTCAGGTGTGCTACCTGTGTTTACCTGACCAAGTGCCCCTCATGGCAAACCAGCAATCACCTGTTCCCAGCCTCCCAGCACCCCTGAATGTCAATTTACTGTGGGTGTTTGCTGAATGTGGAGTAGGTAAATAGGTAAAGGTGGGCACTAAAGCAGAGAAGGCAATTTGGGGCTTTTTGTTGAAAGAGGAGGGTTGTCCATATGTGGAAAAGCCCAAGACAGTTTGTGCTCCAGAGATTAAATAATCCTGGCTTGACTCATTTTTGTCGCTGCCCATCAAAAACCAGTTCCACTGAAACTACACCCTAAGTTTTTTAAGCAGGAAAGCCCAACTATTTCTCATAAAGGAAACTGTTCCTTTTCTCACTGTCTAGGAAAGTGTACTTTAAGGACATTAAAGAAAAAAAAAATAGCAGTTAATCTTTTCCCGGAGCCAGTGCTTGCTGCATCATGTCCATTCCCAGCGCTGTCAATCATTATCCAGGCAGCACATTGTTCAGAAGGTGGAGCTGTCAGGCAGAAGGAATGAAAGGTAAGGGAAGGAAGACTCCTGCTCCTTGCTGATGCCAAGGGTGAGCGAGATTATGTCAAACCCTTGAAGAGAGTCCCCTTTCTCTGCCCCACCCCCTGCTCCTATATAACACACACTGCATTTAGCAATACCTGCCTGCACCCGGCCGGCGGTGGGCTGCGAGCGCCGGCTTCTCCCCGCTGCCGATGGATGCTGCGGCCGGCAGCCCCCTGGGGTGGCTCTGCGCAGGTGTCACCACGCTTTTTGGGGTCACCGTGCTCTGCAGGGCCCAGAGGAGCCCGCTGGGCACAGCCAAGGTGCTGCTCTGGAGCCTGCCGCCCGCCGTGCTGTGTGCGGGCACGCTGGGGGCCGGCGGGGCGCTGGGGCTCTTTGTGGCCGTGTCCCTGCTCTGCTCCGTGTGCCTGCGGGACAGGGAGCTGCTGCCCGTGCGGGACAGAGCCGTGCTCATCACAGGTAAGGGGCGCACAAGCCAGCAAAACCTGCCTTTCCTCGCAAGCGGGCTGCAAAACTTCTTGTCACGTTTGTAACAGTTCCTTTTATCCTTTCTTTTACTGCTGGTTTTATTTGCTTCGGCAGAGATTTTTTTTTTTTTTCCCTAGGTAAACAAGTGCTTAGAAATTAAGTAGAAAAGCATCTTAATAGATGCTATTATTTTTAGTGTCTCATTTAATCTTTACAAGGTAGCTTTTTAGACGTACTTGTGAAATTAGCTGGTGCAAGAAGCATAAGAATACTTATGATGGTCTAATTTTTTTCAGAGAGACAGTAATTCCCGGGAGCCCTCAGAACACTAAATTCATACATTACTTTTGTTTACTTGAATTAATTGTGCTGGCTATGGGTGTACAGTTGTCTTTCGGGGGTGTGTGTGTACACAGTGCACACTGTGTCTATCCTGCACGTATTTCAAGACACTGGTTTGGTGCCATCCCTTTGAAACCCTCTGTGAAGTCATTTAGGAGGGAGTAATTCCCTTCACTAGCAGGGAAAGTTCAGAGCTAATTAATTCAGTCTCTATTACCACTCTGATCTACTCAAAACCCACTTTTATTTTGCAGGGATGGCATTTTTGTAGTTTTATGGCTTTTCTCCTGTTTCCTCTAAAACTTTAGGTGCTGTTTATTTAGATGTTTCTTATTTGTGTTAATCAAATCTTTAAACTGGAGTGCCTGCCTACTGCTTCTTTCACTCCTAATTTTCTGGGTTTTATTTTCTGTGGTTTCCCCCCCTCTGGAATGCTGAATTAAATTGCTTTGGTTTATATAGCAATTTCTAGCAGAATTTCATTTTGTTTTATAGGGACACCTGGAAATAATTTAGATCTGCCTAGCAAACTTTAGTACAGGGGTTAAGTATAAAAGTTGAGAGAGGACAAGATCAGCAGCAAGGTCTCCCCTTGCAGTTTATCTGCCAGCTGGGTTTCTTCCTGCAGGTGTGTCAGATGAAGATGGATTTTGGTGTGGGGAATAGGGAGCAATCCTCCTCTCCCACCCCTGCAGACTCAGGGGCACTTGGGCATCTCCTTGCTCTTTGTAAGACTGCAAATCTTCAGGAAAAAACACTCTCTGGGAGCTTATCTGCTCTGGGGCCTGTGTTAGAACAACATAAGGGGGTTAGGAACATTTGGGTATAGTCCAGTAAGGGAGTGTGCTTTCCTCATACCTGTACTGCAACTGTCCTGAAGAAATGCAAGTTTGGACATCTCTGACAGCTGATTAACACCAGGAGGCTCTTCATTGTCTTTATTGGAATCCTTTGCAGTCCATCAAACCTTCCATCAACTGAAACAGAGGCTTTATTCAACGTGTCTTTTGGTTAAATTGCTCTGATTCTGGTGTTCTTCCCCATACCAAGGGATGTGTGTCCCTGTGCATTTGCAGGTGCAAGGTGCCTTTAAGTAGATTTTGGTGTCGATTTCTCCAGTTTAGACAAGACCTCAGGCAGGCACGTTGTGGAAAGTGGTGATTTTAATTATTTTTCCTTTTCCCCTCTTCCTTTCAGCCCTGAAGGGCTGAGGAATGTGGCAGTGTCCTGAGCACCTGCCATGGATTCCTCTTGAGCCTTTGGCCAGAGGCTGGGGCAGGCTCTGCTGCTGTCCCTGGGTTCTGTCACAGGTTTCTCTGGTCCTCTTTGGATGTTCCTTGTATCAGAGCTGCTCTGCATTGTGTATTTAAGCCAGCAGTTCACTGGAGTACCAGGATAAGTGGTCAAAATACTTTTTCACATGGATCACTGTGGGTATGTGAGCAGGCTCAAAGCCATTGCTGAAACTCTGCTGTGGATTCTCTTGCTGGGAGCAAGAGCTCCAATATCCTTAAACAGAAGCTCCTGGCATGCAAACACTGTAGTGATAAATGCAATAGCCACCTTCCCTAAAAATTGAATTGCTTCCAAGGTCTGAAGCAACAGGAGTTGTAGAATTCTGTCCCTGGTTAGTCTGTGTGCAGTGGGGTGAGTTTCTCCAGTTAATTTGGTCTTTCCATTCTTGGGGGAGGGATTTGGTGCATGTTCAGCATGAGTTAATTGTAAATTCTCAGTAATGGGTCAGTCACAGTTGGTACTGACTGCTTTCTTTAAAATAAGTCTTCTCATATCATAGCCCACAAATTATTTTTGACATAAAAGCAAGTGTGTGATTGGGAGGGAGTTATCTTTTTTTTTTTTTTTTTTTTTTTTTTTTTTCTCCCTATGGAGACTCTTTGAATTCTAGGAATTGGAACAGTAAAGCTTCTCTGGAATAAAAATGCCAGGGCCAAACCCAGCATCAGGCAATGATAAAAACAACTTTTAATGCTTTCTTGGAATTGCTATGCCCATCCCAAGTTTAAGTTGTGTTGCATTACATTCTGCTCATTTTCAAGTTAAAACTGCAATGTAAAACTTAGGTAAAATATAGCTGTGGCTGTGTACCTGCTGGGAATGATGAAAGAGGAAGGATTTGATCTAAAAGTAGGGTTTTTCACTACTAAAAGAAAAAGGAAAGTGATCCCACCCCCAAACTTAGAAATCTGTTGTGTTGGAATATTTGCAGGCTTCTTCATGTATCTTTAGGGAATTCAAAGAATGCAGGTTTGTTCTGTCAGGTCAGGACTGGAGAAGCTTAATGTGATATTTGTAGTGTTCTGGTGCATCTTCAGCAAATTGCAGACTTCAAAAATGCCAAAAAGTTGATTTTTTTTTCTTCTTAGGAATTAAGTAGAGCACGAGTAATCCTTTTCTGCATTTTCAAGATGCACTGATTGATGCAGACATTTAGTACGTTTTCTTCAAGCCACCTGGAATTAATATTTTTCACCTTTCAGGACTAAAGACCCAGTTAAAGGACAGAATCCAGAAAAGAGGATCTAGCATGATTATGATGAGTCTCTTTGGCAGTCAAATTCTATTGACTGCATTTTTTAAATGTAGGAGCAGACCTGTGAATAACTTCTGGTATCTTTCTTGGTGTACCAAAGTCACAGACTAACCCTCAGAAGTTTATAGCAGGGTTAAGTAGGGAGTAATGCAGCTTCACAAACAAGAAAATAGTAAAATATCTGGCAGGAGCTCCAGTCCTTTGTCTCACATTCAGATTTCCAGGGTTTGGAAACTGAATATTGATGTAGTGAATTGTTATTGCAGGAGATCCTGATCCCAGGGCACAGTAGCATCCAGGAGCTTCCTCTGCTGTAGCTACAGTGGAGGATCTGGTGCAGTTTTGTGGAACAGGCTGATTGCAATGTAAAAACTGCATTCATTTATTGAACTCCTAATTTTCCTCCTAACCTGGTCCTCTGCAAAGCTCCTGAAGCACAGCCCCTATAAACTCCTTCCCTGTCACAGCCTGTGTCACTTCACTGGGAGGTTTGGTGGGGACGTGGCTGATGTGTTTCTTTCCTTTTGGAGCAAGTTTCACTGCAGGTGGGCAGAATGGAAACAAGAACTTGGAAAATGGAGTGAGAACACTTAAAATGAACTTATTGTACTTGGGGTGTTGGTTGATGAGAAGCTAGATGTGAGCAGACATCCAGCTGTGCCCTGGTCTCCTTCCAAAACTGTGTGGGCAGCAGGGGAGAGGGGGACTCTGACGGGACCTGCTGAAGACAGTCCAGAGAAGGCTACAAAAAATGATCAGAAGACTTGAACACCTCTCCTGTGAATAAAAACATAGCTGTGAGGGGCTTTAGAGGCCCTTCCAGTACATAAAAGGCATCCAAGAGAGCTGGAGAGGGACTTTTGACAAGGGCATGAAGTGAGAGGATAAGGGCGACTGGCTTCAAACTAAAAGACAGCAGGTTTGGATCAGATATTAGGAAGAAATTCTCCCCTGTGAGGGTGGTGAGGCTCTGGCACGGGGTGCCCAGAGAAGCTGTGGCTGCCCCTGGATCCCTGGCAGTGTCCAAGGCCAGGCTGAATGGAGCTTGGAGCACCCTGGGACAGTGGAAGGCATCCCTGCCCATGGCAGGGGGTTGGAATGGGATAATCTTCCAGTCCTTTCCAACCCAAACCATTCTTTTATTCTGTAGCAGCAGCAAAATACTCTGTCACAGGGAGAGACTCGTGAATCAAATTATTTGTTAAATATACTTCATTGGTACTTGATGGGAAGGGCTACACAATTGTCATCCCAAAGACCATTGTTTGTTAGCTCAAACAGTGCTTCCTGCAGCTGCTAGGTCATTGCTTTATATCGACAAAGTTTGGCAATAAGTTTGGAAGAGGATAGAGATGATAAGAGAAATTCTGATGCAAATTTCCATGAATTCAGTAGCTGACTTGGCACAAAAATGTCATTTGGAAGATTTCTTAGGTTCTGAAAGCATTGGAATGCTTTGCAGGTAAAGCAACAGTTGCTTAGTTTTGGCTTGGTTACAGTCTGTAATAAAAAGTGCTTATCCGAGGGATCTGTGTGGTAGATGTGTGAATTAAATAATGCTACCTTTTGGAATGAAGAAATGGAATCCAAGAACTTGAATTTGAAAGCCCTGTAACTACTTTGCCCTTTGGAGATTTCAAATTAAAACAGTAGTGTGGGTTTGGTTTTTGGGGTTTTTTTGATGTTCGGTTTTTTTCCTCTTAGATACTTAAGTTATCTGAATAAGTCTGAATATTTGTATAAAACCAAAGTAGGGCTTTATTTCTTCTCTTTGTGTAAAGTCAGAGTATCTGTCAGTGGCAGAGGGTGAGCTGATTGCACCAGCTCCAAGTCAGGAGAACATGGCCTGTCAATCTTTGAGGAACATTTAAAGGTCCAGCTCCTCAAGCTTCAGATCTGAACCTTTCTTTCTTCTGACATATGTATTTCAGCAACTTTATCATCATATTTTTGATTTTATTTGCGTGGCTTTCCTATGTGTGTATTTTTTTTTTTTTTAATGATGGTGTAGGACAGACCTACTTTCCATTTTTTTTTTTAATGCTTTCAGGAAGTGACACTGGGATTGGACATGCACTGGCTAAACACCTGGACAGCTTGGGTTTTGTTGTGTTTGCTGGGGTTCTGAACAAGGATGGCCCTGGAGCTGAGGAGCTGCGGCGCTCCTGCTCCCAGAGGCTCTCTGTGCTGCAGCTGGATATCACCAATACCACTCAGGTCAAGGAGGCCTATCTGACAGTCTCAGAGAAGGTGCAAAATGCAGGTACAGCTTTTTTTTTTCTCCCCCCTTTACAGTGGAAGTCCTGATGCAGCAGCTTAGCAGGTGCATCTCCTCACTGTTGGTTGCAGCATGGCTTAGGTGTGTAGGACATTTCCATGGTAAAGTCTTGGGCAGTCAGGGTATTTCCATCCATGTCCTGTTTTCTGGGGTATGGGAAGATGGTAGTGACTGGTCAAGGAGTGGGGAATGTGCATCTGCAGCTGCAGATTCTCTGTTTTGGTCTGGAGTCACCATCCAGCTCACAGGTGTAATCCTTACGGAGTTGTTTTCCTGGTGTGTTGCAGCCTTGTGCTTTCTCCTCTTCCCAGGGCTCTGGGGTGTCGTGAACAATGCAGGAATCCTGGGCTTCCCTGCTGATGGGGAGCTGCTCCCCATGAGCACCTACAGGCACTGCATGGAGGTGAATTTCTTTGGGGCTGTGGAGGTGTCCAAGACCTTCTTGCCCTTGCTGCGGAAATCACGAGGGAGGCTGGTGAACATGTCCAGCATGGCAGGTGAGCTGGGCTAAAACACCAAAGAAAGTCCTGGAGAAAATGCCAAGGAAGGTATTGGTTAGTCTGGGTTGTCAGTACACCTAGGGAATAAATGTTGAGGTAATAAATCCAGGTTTTTCTTTAGTTTGGGACACTATTCCTAGAAAACTGTCTTTAAAGAAGAGTTTAATGTGGCTAAAAATACACTGTGAGAAAAAAATCCCAATAAAATTCAGATCTGGTGTTCTAGATGCCATGAGTGATAACCTTGTGAGCTTCCATAAAGATGGGTGGGAACATCAGAGGCATTCCTATAGCAAGTTCAGGCAGAAGTCTGTGACCACCTCAGTTTGTGATATCTCTGATAACTTGGGAGCTGTGTGTCTATATTTCTTTAAAATACTTTGAATGTCTTAGAAATACTTAGGCCTAACTTATTAGCAAAGTGGTATTTTTCCATGAAAAATAATCAAAAACCTTTAAAAAAATTATCATATGCTTTCCATTTCTTTCCCCATAGATTTTACTTAATATACATATATATGCATGTCTTTATAACATGACCTTCTATTCTATGAGGACAGCTAAGGTGCTGAGATGAAGGAACTAATGTAATACAATAATGCAGTATCTGGTAGCCAACAGCTGAGGAGCAAGAATGCTCCTTTGAAAATGAGACCTGCTAGAAGCAGGAGGTCATGCTGCTGGAAAGTATTTGGGAGTAAGATCTTTTAGGGATTTGCTGGGTCATGTGCTCCTCACATTTTTCTTTGCCCTTCTGCACAGCTGGAGTCCCCCAGAATCCTGCTGCATTGCTGGGGTGACTTTTGAAGGTGGTACCTGGTGTTCCCCTTTTGCTGAGGATGTGGCTGCAGTCTGGCTCTGGCACTGTTTTCTCTTTATAATCCCAGATATGCTCTGTATTTTCATGCCTGTTCATGGTTTATTGCTGACCCTCTGAGAAATCAGGACTGAATTATCAGAACCTTTCTGCTGCTGCCCTGAGGCCAGACCTGTTTCCTCTGTGCACCCAAGTGAATCTGTGGCTGTTTTAGGGCAGATGTTTTAATTCCTGGTGAGAATCCCTGAACTGCCTTGAAGGGATAAATGCATTTATCCCTGTGCTGAGTAGCTTGCCCTTACAGGAGCTGAAAATGACCCTGCTTAAACTCTAGCTGTCTGCAGAGATGATGTTGCACACGGGCTGGTTTGGGTCAAGAGTTTCTTCTTAACACAGGGTCTGGGGGTCCTTTGGTAAAACATTAGTGGAGAAGTTAGTGAGGTCTCTCTGTGCTGAATCTATTCCTGTCTGTGTAGGGCTCATTTAACTGGGCTCAGGTTAGCCTGACCTCAGAGGGAAAAGTATGTGATTCAATTGGCTCAAACCAGCCCAGCTTATTCAGATGCATACAGAAGAATAATTAACATATAATTGGCCTGACTTCTTCAAGGGAATGGCTCTGTGTAAACAGCTCCTGTGATACCTTGGTAATCCCAGTACAATACCCCCTAGCACCAGTGGCTTACCTGAAAATTCCCCTGTACCTGAGGTATTTTCTTTTAAAATACTCAAGCACATCGAGAGGAATGTTTAGCATGTGAGACAGAGGCAGGATGTGCCCAACTGCCCATGCAGGCAGGAGAGGAGGGATGTGCCTCAAGAAAAGGATTGTCCAGCACTGCCTGTGTGGCTGTGATGGTCTCAAACTTGTGTGGTGATAACACAAACCTTGTGGAGGGAGTGGGAAGGCTGAAGAGGAAGATGCTCAAGTCAAAGCATGTTTGTATTTTTCTAGCCCTGAAGAAGTGACAATCTGCCAGGTTTTGGGACAGAGGAAATCTCTGCATTTGGAAGATACTGTTTTCTGGAGGCTTGTTTTTATAAATGTGTTCTCTTAGCTTTTCCTTCTGAACAAATATTTCTGGGATTGAAAAAAATGGGATATAACTTCAGGCAGGGATCTGCTTCTATGCTGGGTCTCAGGGAGTCCAGTCACTCATGGGTTGTGATTCCAGCTTTGGTTTGTCCTCAGAGGTTTTCTCCACTCTTGTATTATTTTCTCTGGCCTTTCTGGAAAGAACAGGAAAGAAAGTTGGCTTTATAAAGTTAAAATTGGGATTACTTATCCTGTTGTAGGTGCTTGAAATTCATGTTACAGTGACAAGAACAGGAGTATAAAACTATTGCTTCAGTATTTATATGAACTAAAACATTCTGTGTTTCTCAAATCAACAGTCATAACTTTCAGCAGTTTTTACCCTTAAATGCAGTCCAGTTTATTTGTTTCTGCCCTACAAGACATCTTACCAGATGTTACTGAGCATAACTGCTGTAAGCAACTGCTAATTTACAACTTTCACTCTTTTTTAACTTCTAGCAAGAAATGATTCCCTCACTGACTCATCTTTAACCTCAGTGAGAGGCATAATTTTGGTTGTGCTAAAATCTCCCTTCTAAATCATGAAAATAAAGGCTGGGACGAGCCACTGTTGAGGTTTACCAGGTTTCTATTGCTCCTGCAGGAGGCATTCCACTCCCGAGGTATGCTGCCTACGGGGCATCCAAAGCAGCTCTGTCCATGTTTTCTGGAGTAATGAGGCAAGAGCTTTCCAAATGGGGCATTAAAGTCATGGCCATTCATCCATCAGGCTTCAGAACAGGTTGGTGTTTGACATTTCAGGTTGTTCTTTCTGCCTCTCCTCTTTCCCTGTAGCTCAGCAGTCTCAAGCAGAGCCCTGGGTGATTCTCAGGGGTTGGACTGTTTTCCCTGTTCTTTATGTGGGTTATGGAAATGAAGTTCTGAGTCTTTTGTGAGAGATGTTCCCTCCAGCTCTGCACACTGCCTGCCTCCCCTGTCCTGAGCTGTCCTTGCTGTGAGACAGGGCAGCTTTCAGGAGTTGGTGCCTTCCCTTTGCACCAGCTTTGTTGGAGCTGACAACAGGAGCAGCACTGCATGGCCAGTGTGAGTGTCATGGTCCACTTGTCCTGGGAGCTTCAGGTCCCCATCACTCCTCCCTTCCTCAATAGCAGAGCTCTCTTTATTGAGCTGCTCTGTCCTGCATGGCAGCATCTGCAGCAATACCTGTCATCCTGTTTGCTTGCTGTCAGTATCCTCTGATCTTTCCACTCCTTCCTCGTGTGCTCCTGCTGCTTTCTGTTCCAAATTCTCCTCCTCCTTCAACTGAGCACTTTTTGCAGAGCCTGCCCAGATTCCAGAGTCATCTTCTGCTGCACATGCCCTCACTGCACCCTATGCCTGCCCAGAGCATTTTTTTTATGTCAATGTAAATCAAAATAGTCTTTTCCATAAAATTCTACTTTACTGAATGCTTCCCCTCCTGGAAGGAGCCCTGTGAGGCTCTGGGCTCTGACAGCTTTGCATGGTCAGTGGAAGCTGCCTGAGGCTTCACCTTCAGGGCCCTGTGTGGCTGTTCTCAGGTTTGCAGGTAAAAATGAGTCCTGAGATTTGAGATTTAAATATTTATTTAAAAATTTCTCTTTATTTGCAATGCTTAATTTTTGGTAGTTAGGCAATAATTCCATTGGAGAAACCCCTGCTTTCATTCCTACATAATGCAGATGGGGTGGACAAATAGATTAAATTACAGTTCTAAATCTGTCCCAATAGAAGGCTAATCCTTCAGGAAACTAGTTATTGAAATACTAATGTCTCTTGTGAAAGGGCAGCTTAGCATTTGGCCAACCCAAGTGAATCCTGTTCATCCTTGCTTTGCCTGTCTGTCCTCAGTTGTTTATAATAAGTACTGATTGGAAACATCCACAAAATGAATGGCAAACTGGGGACGAGGGGGAAAGAAAAAATGCTGGTTTGGCTGTGAGAGAGCATTTTTAGGTAGAGCAGGGGAGCCAAATGAGGCATGAAGTTTGTGCTTTTTGTGTAGCACAGAGTACTCGTGCTTTTCCTCCCCTTCCAGCTAAAAGCTCTGGCTGCTGACCAGCTGTGGTGTTTGTTCTTCACTGACCCACTTTAGATCAACTCTGACTATTAATTACAGATTTATTTTTAAATCCAGCCCTAAACCCACTTGCTGTCCTGTGATGTTGCCTCTGCAGGTATCGAAGGCACGGCTGAGCAGTGGGACAAACAGGAGAAGGAGCTGATGGAGAACCTCCCTGCAGACACCAGGCATGCCTATGGGGAGGAATATCTCCTGGGGCTGAGGAATTACCTCCTCCACCTGCCCTCCCACTGTGCCCCAGACCTGTCCCCTGTGCTGGGGGCTGTCCTGCATGCTCTGCTGGCCAGGAGACCCCAGGGCCTTTACACCCCTGGCAAGGGGGCTTACCTCCCCCTCTGCATCTTCTGCTGCTTCCCCCTCTGGTTCTATGACTTCTTCATTAGCAAGATGCTGAGTGCTGGCTCTGTGCCAAGGGAGCTCAGAGCATCAGGAGGTGAAGGCAAGAACCTCTGAGTGCCCACTGGTGTTTCTCTCACTGGGTGAGGTGGCTGGGAAGAGCTTTGTACAGACACTGCTGCTTATTGTGCTGTCTTTGTTGAGTTGCATTGACGCTGCCTTGCAAAGAGGGAAATCTTTGTGTTAAGAGAAATGTTTGGGAAAAGCAGTGGATAAACATAAATAGAAAGCTATTCCCAGATGGGGCATTTTTTGAGGAATTTCAGTGTTTTCCTGTTGTCTTTGTATCCTGCTTTCTGTATAAGGTACCTCATGAAATTATATAGTTTCTGTCTGCTTCTAAAGGCATCACCAACAACACACAGAGAGATGCAGAACATGTTTTTTTACAGCAACACAAAAACCCCTGGAGAGTCACTAACCTTAAATCTTGTAAGAAGTTAAATATATTCCTATTGTTAAAGAGACTTAGAGCTGTGTAATGAAAGTCTTTTTCTCTACAGCTTCAGCCTAATATCTTTGGGGTCTGGTGTTTCATTCTGTTGCTGTTGAACCTGAGAAATTATTGTCCTTTTCCCCCAAGTTTTATAATCTATAGCTTTTAAGTTTGTAATGTGTTCTCTTTGCTAGAATAAGCAACATCAATTAGTTGGGGGGTGGGGGAAATAAATTCAAACAGATCAAGATCTTTATGAAGAGATAAACCATTTCCTTCCTGCGGTAATAAAAGTAGTCCTAGTGGGTGTATCAGCTGCTAATTTGATCTGTCTGGATCATTCTGTGCATTGCCTGTATATGCCTGTGCTTATCTAATAGTAAACTCTGATGTCACTTCTGCTTTTTGTACAATTTCTTACTCAAGTCTGGGTTTACAATGAATTCATGTTTTTGCCCACTTCTCCTGATACCTCCTTGTGTCTCCCTCTGCTTTGGGGGGAGTTTGTGCTCACTCATCTGAGATCAGTCACTCTTCATGTGGCTTTGCTGGAGTCCAATGTCCAACTTCTGATAGATTGGGGTCACTCCCCTTCCCTAACATCATTCCAGGAGCACCTGCTGCCCTGTACCATAAACCCCTCATCAATGGCAAGTGGTTGGGCAACTCAGCTGTGTTTTTCTTGCCTTATTCCCTTTTTGCACTGTCTGTCACATCCTTGGGCTTTGAAAGGCTGTGATATTTTGAAAGAAATCCTCATCCCCCTGAGTGCCATGGTTTGGCCATGTGTCCTGTCTTTGACAAGATGCATTTCTTTTCCAGTAATGAAAAACTAAAAGTGATCACATTCTGGGCTTTAAATGCAGACACTTTCCCTTTCCTTTCTGAGCAATTTCTAACTCTGTCATAATCCTACTTGTATGATGTTCTCTTGCACCCAACTGGACAAAATCACAATTTAATTTGCAGCTATGGTATTTATTCCATCACTGTCCTGTGTCTGTACCATCAGTGCCAGGCTCCTGTGAATGCACAGAGGATGCTAAGAGGGCTCAGGCCACCTTTTGAATCTGTGTTCCAATGAGGGAAGCCTCCTGTCCTGTACACTTTGTCACAATAGCTGCTTTTGCTACTGATGTTTATCACCTGGTGGGTAAATCTGGTGGGCATATCAGTGCCCTGGTTGCAGATTTTATTTTCCTTGGAGGAAGTGTACTCAATGTTTTGAACTCAGGAAATCTGAGACTATTTCTCTCTCTCTCTCTCTCCCAATTTTTTCCTTTATCTATTTCCCCATTTTTTTAATGTCTCAGCAAAAATGTGTAATAAAACCCAATAATATTTAATAACCAGATGGTTGTGGCTCTTTGTTTTGTCTCACCCTTTGTGCTTCTTGGGGATCAGTGCTGCATCCCCTCCCTTGCTCCCACAGCAGGACACACTGAGGGGGAAGGGGGCTGGGGAGCTTGTCCAGGGCAGAGGGACAAGTGGCAGGTGCTGCCCTGTTTGGGATGTGATCCCCGTGGGCTCAAAGGCAGCTGGAGGGAAGGGTGAGTGTGCAGCTGGGTGGCAGCCTGTGGGTGCTGGCTGCCTTCAGGGTGAGGGAGCTTCCTGCCAGGAATCCAATCTCCATCTCTATCCTGGCTGTTTGTTTTTCTCTTCACGCCCAATTTGGGTGTAAATTCTGTGGGCTGGAATTTTGCCCTTAGGCACGCTGCACAACCCAAATTTGTCTTTGCAGTCAGTCAGCTGCTTTGCCCAGCAATCTCCATAACAGTCTTTAATTGTTGCTTTGTTATTTGGCTGCGGTTATAAAATGTAATTTTATTTTCTCCCCTTGACTTTCCTAATAGGTATATTATCTTGCACATTGCAAACATATTAGGCATTTACTTGGAAGTTTTGACTTAATTTTATTTTTTTAAACTTATATTTCCCAGGAAATTTCTGTTCTTAATAGTCATTTTATGTTTCTTCACCTAACTACAAAGATACTTGAGCAGGTCTCTAATAATTGTGATATCAGAGATTCTTATTGTTTTGTTCCTACAGGGATCTTACTTTGTGTTTTAAAGATAATTCTGTTGTAACACTTTATTGAATTATGTGTCACTTAATGGGCTGTAGTATTAGAAATAAATTTATTTTGCTAATGGCTTGCATTGCAAATAACCCCAATTGTGAGAGTGACAACTGCAGGATAAATTGTAGGTGTTTGTGGCCAACAAGCCCATGTGGATGTTGGTGCTGACACTGGCTCATGCTCTCGAGGACAAATGTCTGGGTATTGTGGTCCTTTGCTTACCAAAAAGGCTGATCTGATACAAAGATATTTGGGGAGTGAGAAGAGAGGATGTTGAGTTCTAGCAGTGGAAACTGTTGTATTAAAACCCCAAACCAATTATCATGATTTGGATTTATTTTCAGAGATAAGATTTCTTTTAAAATACACATGGTGTGAGGAAAAGCATCTGAAAAACTGAAGAAATTGGCTGTGGCCTTATAAAAGGATGATGAACAATAGTCTAAAAGATCACTTAATGCCCCACAGTAATCAAGTGTGTATATATTACAAACACATGTGTATATAGTAAAAAGGGGTTATAAACACTGGAAATCATGATTAAAGAGCAGGTTTTATACACATCCCTCTGATCCAGCCTCTGGAATGAAGTCTGTGACCAAGAAGTAAATGCTGTTGGATGCTTTTTAAAAAGGAATTCCCTGGCTGGAGTCCTGGGGGCCCCCTCTCCTGCTCTGCATTCATTGCTCTGGCTGCCACACGTTCTCCCTTCACGTGAGGAACTCATTTGAAGATGTGCAGCTTTGGGGAGACAGAAGGTAAGTTACAAAGCAATTTGTTTTTATAACTTTTTTTTTAAATTCTGGCTCCATTTCCCCTCTTTATGGGGCCCCTGATGACAACCCTGCCTGATGTATGCCTGCATCGTTGCAGGTTGGGGAAGATGGGTAAAATATTGTGCATTTTTGTGCTCGTGTCACTGACTGGCCGTGGCAGGGAAGTTTTGGTGGCCACTTGCCAAAGGACCAACCCTGCATTTCGTGGAGGGTTAATGTGTGGGAATGCCCATGTGGCTGGAGGTAAGGAAAAGGGCTGAGAAAGTTTAAAGGGTGCTCAGATGAGAGCTCTGACAGGGAGGTTTGGGTTGGATAGAAGGGGTGGTGTAGGAGAATGGGGAGCTCCAGGGCACTGAGTGTTATAGACTCATGCAAGGACAAGGATTGTTCCTAAAACTGCTTTCAAGCTCTGTAGGAGGTTGGTCATATTCATTTTTTTACTAGGAGGGGCTAAAAACAGCAATGGGGAGAAAGGTAATAGTCACTTATTTTAATGAGCATGAACAAAAGTGTAATTATTTCTAAGCTAAAGTATTTCAAAATTTGCCGGTTTGAGACCCTGCTATCTTCAGAAAACAGGGAATATTTTCCATGTTCCTCTGGAATATATGAGAGGTTTTTTGAATATAGTTGCATATGAAAATATTTTAGCATTTTTGTATGTGTTTTTTGTTTCAAAAGGATGCTTCCAGGGAATGTTCAGGTCCCAGTGATGACAAATCACTCTGGTTTTGCTATAAATTTACTTACCTGGGCACAGCATTGCAGAGGTACAACCAAAATGGGTCACATTTCATTTGCTTGAAGCCAAGAGTCCACATGTAGCATCAACATCCATCTGAGCGCCAATCATATTTGCAGCATGTTTGGGACAAATGTGTGAATTTTGATATTTTTCCAAAAGAGACTGATTCTGGGATCTTTTCTGGGTCACAATGATGTCCGTTTTACCCTGTTTATGTCTGTGTTTCGAAAGTCAACTGGATTCCTAAAATTATGCAACCCTCGAGGGCATCGTGCACCAGAGAGTCATCATATTTCTAGGAACGCTCAGAGAAATTAATTTGGAATCCAGTTCATGCAGGCTTCAAAGGAAAATGGTTCAAACAAAAAAATCCTGGCACTTGTGAGGAAATTGGGTGTGGAATTTTTTATTATTTTTTTTCCTCCCAAAAGTCTGAGGATACATAAATGGAAAGTGTTGCCACTGCCAGGAAATACCCCGCAGTCCTGGGGTGCAATCCCTCCTGACAGAATTTGCCAGCTGGTGCAGAGCTCCCTGGAGTGCAGACACCATGGAGGCAGGATTTCTACAGCCAATGCTTTTGTCAGTCAAGCTGAACATCAGAGCTGTTGCTCTTCAATTATAGATGAATTCTGGCAACCTTGAGGCAGTGGGCTTTTACCATAGCAAGAGAGGTAATTGCTTTTACTTTTAAAGCGTGACCAAACCATAAATCAAGAATCACTGACATCTCGTGAAAGGAGGCGAGTTTTAAATCCCTTTAATAGGATAAATGGGTTTTAAGCATATTGTATAGGTCATCGTAACCTAAGCTAATGAATCTGACTTTAACAACCTGTATGAAAGTAATTACAGTGATATAAACAGTCTCCACAGGTTCCATGCCTGGAATACGTAGGTTAAATGATCCAAGTTTATATCCCTGTTCATGTTGTTGCCTGTAGCTCCGGAAAGAGCACTGAACAAGCTGGAAACTAATCCTGGGAGCTAAGAATTTGGATCTCAGCATCTGCCATGAGTGAGAAAAGGGGGGGCAGCTCAGGGGTCAAAGGATGGCTCTCAAATCCTGGTGGATCCAGCGTGGCCTTCGCTGCCAGTCTGCTAAATCTGGAGAGGTCTGGAGGTGCAGAGTGTGTTGCTCTTTGCACAGAGCCCTTCAGAAATGACCTGTCATTAGTTAGACTGTTTTTCCTCTATGGGTTGTACATTCTGGCTGTGTTTCCCTGATTTGGGACTTTTCCCTTGTGGTATCAAAGGACACATTTCAAAATAAGAGCCAGAATATGGAGCAAAGATCAAGGGGTGTGAGGATGGAGATATTAAGAAAACAAAATGATAATGTCTGGTATAAAGGGAAGGAAGGAGGGAAGCAAGAAGGATGATTCTAGGAAATGGATTTGGGCAGATTGTCACACTCTGGGTCAGGGTGACCTACTCACTGTCTTCCACCACCTCCTTCAACACCTGACTTTTTAAAGTGTCATTTAAGAGATGATGACCTGTGATTACTTACTTTGAAGTCTTACATTTCTTGGTCTTGTAGCATCCCATCCCACGAAGAGAGAGGACATGGGGTGTTGTGGTGAGGACAGGGGTGGATGCTCCAAGCTTGGCCTGCTTTGGGTGGTAATGGGAGACACAAGTCTTGTATTTCCACATCCCTGTGAAAGGGGAGATGCTGGTGAAGCATTGCACACCCACACGCAGCCCACACAAGCATGGCAGTGCTGACTTTGCTCTCTTTCTTTGGTGTAAAGAGTATCACAGTGTACTTTGTTTCATAATGGAAAGAGAGAAATTTTTGGCCTTTAGCCATAGTAATTTACATCTCAGCAGTCTGTGAGAGAAGGCACTGCTGTCTGTCTGTCTGTCTGTCAGTCTGCCAGGGCTTCCTGTGGGCTTGTCTGTCAGCAGCCAGCACCAACACCAACCCACTGGCGTGTGTGGGAATCTCCGGAGTGTGCATGACACAGCCAACAAAGCCCTCAGGATGAAGATGATGTGTCAGAGAATGGCCTGAGGGTGATTTATTCCCCTGCTGTGTGGGCAAGTTCTGTCTTTTTAGACAAAGGGTTAGGGATCATTGTTATGGCTTCTGTGTGTCTCAAAAGGCATCTTTTTGCCTTTTGTTTCTCAGAAAAACTCCGTTCATGGAATCACAGAATGGTTTGGGTCAGAAAGGACCTTTAAAGCTCATCTCATTCCACCCCTTGCCATGAGCAGGGACAGCTTCCACTAAACCAGGTTACTCAGAGCCCCATCCAACCTGGCTTCCAGGAATGGCCATCCACAGCTCCTCTGGACAACCTGCTCCATTCACTGCCTGAAGAGCAAAATCCTAAAGGAATAATTTAATTAAAAGGATGAACTGGGGAGAGCAGATCAAAAATCTTAATTAACAGTGTTCTAATTTACAGACAGCAATGTAATCATGTTGCATGCTTGCCATAGATGAATTAAGGGAGTGATAGCCTTTAAAAACCGCATTTTTGAAAATGTTTTATCATGTAGAAATGTGTCAGAAGTTCATGTTGGGACCTGGTTGTTTCATAGTATAATCTGAATTGCATGTTCATGCAATACTACAGTGAGGTTTATATCCCTTTTTTCCCAAATGTTGCCACTGTGGTTGCAAATGTGTTGCCTTGGAGGAAGAAGCACTGCTCTCAAACGTTAAGAAACCCCAACCAACCAAAAACTCCACAAAAACATCCCCAAAATGGGATCCACTCACCAGCAGTGATGCACACCCATGACTTTGGGCCATGCCATTGCTCCCTCTGCATTTTGCAAGTGTCCTTCAGGGTAGGAAAAGGCTAACTGCAATATTAAAAAAGGACTGATGTTAAAAACAAGAAGATAAATGATTCTGCTCAGCCTCTGGGTTTAACATATGGTGTGGAGACGCAAATGGGACGTGGTGACAGACCCACGAGCACCATAATGGATGGTGGTGTTCAAGGGGAGCAGCACAACAGCCTAGCTCCACTGGAGTCAGCTGAATTTGGGCACCAGGGAGGAAAGGGTGCCTCAGCTGGAATGAGGGCAACGTGATGGATGTGCCATGTACCAGTTAGAGCTGAAAGCTGAAATCTGTCAAGGTGGTTTTGTGGAAAGGAGATACAGGCACTCCTGGCCTGGGAGAAGCTGTGTCCTTGCTGGTGCTGAGGGGCATGGGCAGAGGCTGAGGGAAGCAGATTTTTTGGTTTTGTTTCTGTTGCTAGTTGGTTTAAAGCCTCTTGATAGAATTTTTAAGCATCACAGACTTTGTGAGGACAGAAGGAATTATGGGCTTTCACTCTAATGCTACGAGAGACTTTTAACTGTAGGATGTGATGCTTGCACCCCACTGTCTGTCTTTTATGGGATTAATGACTGAAGATGGGAATCTTTGTGGCTGCAAGGAAAAGCTTAGGGTTTCCTGACTGTGTGAGCTGAGAGGCAGCTCTTGAAACCTTTTGCATGCCTTACTCAAAAAAAATATCCAGTGCCCACAGAAAATAGCCAGTGCCAACCATTTTGAGGGAATTGGCTTAGAAGAGTCCAGTTCCTCTGAAAGGGTTAATCTTTCCCATGAAGTTTGCACAACCTCCTGGCATCCCCTGAGTGTAGTCCCTGCTTTTGGTTTTCTCCTGTTACTCCACAGGGCTTGCTCAGCCCGGAGGACACTCAGCCCTGGCAGTTGTGTACCTGGGTGAGGAGGGGAAACAGGGCTGATGAAAAAGGGCTTGCCTGTGGTTGCCCATCTCTGGAGGTCTGATGGTCTCATGCTACTGAGATCACTTTTGCCATCACTGGTTCCCCAAAGCTGCTGCTTGGTCTTGATTTGGGGCTGGTCTTGAAGAATCCTTGCTCCTGCAGCTGTACATCTTATGGAAGAGGGATTGCTGTGGAGAACACAGAGGGGCAGCCACTGTGAGGCTGATCCTGGCTGCCTCCCAGCCTGGAGCAGCACTGAGGGGCCTGGCAGGATCCTGCATGGGTGTGTGAATCCCTTCACAGCCTTTCTCCTTCCAGAGTGACACCAGTGCTGTTTGCACAAGCAGGACGGCATTTGCACCTCAGAGCTGTGTTAGAGCTGCCTCCACCTGAGTGTCTTTATTGCTGGGAGTGGAGACAAATGCTGGCTTTCCTTTGGGGAATGGGCAGTTATTTTAAATCCATCAGTTTGTTCCTGGCACACGCAGAGCCTGGCAGGAATGCTGCCAGGGCAGCAGTAATGACTGCAGGATGGCCAGGGCAGCATCCCACGCATGCTGCTATTGCAGGAGGCCCTGGACATAAAGCAAAGGCTTCCACAGAGAACTGGAAACTCTTCAGGCCTCTTTTCCTTAGCTTTTTGAAGCCCTGTTGCAGCTTGGGTTGTTCCTGCTTCTTAATGGACGTTTCTACATCTAACAAATTCCTTGTGCAGTAATTAGTTTTTCAATACCGAACCATTTAAGTCTTAATTTTTACACTAATGAGCTGGGATTCCCCAAGGGTTGTCTCACAAGCTGTTTCAGCATCACAGACTTTCTCTGTGCCAAATATCACTGGTATCTCCTGGGAAAAAGGGGTTTGTGTGACCCCTCTGTGCCATTAGGCTGGTTGTTCTCTGCCTGTGTCAAGGGTGACTTTGATGACCCAATTTATCCCAGGCAGCAGAGCTGCTCACTGATCTTTCCCATGAGCAGCTTTCTACTCACTTCCAACCTCAACCAGCTGAAGCTCCTCTTTCCCCTTGGTCTGATTTATTCAGCAGCTTCAGTGTGACTTGGGACCAGCAATAAAAGTAGGTGTTGCTGGGGCACAACCCATCTCCTGTGTGCAGTATTTGGAGGAATGTTGCTGGCACCTCTGTGCCAGTTCTCACAGGAACCTGGGGGTGGCATTCATTGGTAAAATCCCCCTTTCCCTAAAATCCAGGCAGCAGAACATGCTGCTGCCTGCTCGGCTGCAACCACTCTGCAAGCTGCTCAGACAGCAATCAGAGGCTGTGTCTCTGCCAGCATATTAACAAGACAATTTACTATGCTTTACTAAATATTTACAGCATATTTACACCTGAATTTGAGCAACAAATCCTCTCACCCACAGAGATGCTTTGGGCTGTGAGGAGTGATGCAACATACTGAAAAAAAAAAAAAAATCCCAAGGATCCCTAAAAGTCATGCCAATTTTACCCAAATACCACATGTCCTCTGCTGTTGAGCTGTGGCATCTCCTTAACTCCAATAATGAAATGTTGTAAGATTTAACAGGCAGACAAGATTTAGCTGTTTTTCTGTGGTAGATGAAGAGGAAAATCAGGCTGGAGAGGAGTGGAGGTGCCACCTGTAGAATTTGAAGGAAAGCAGGGATTTCCATGGCTGAGCAGCATCTGCTGAGATGGGTGTTTTCAGGAGGGGTCATTTTGAGGTGTGCTGCCAAGAGGGACAGGGAACAGCACCTGTCTCTGAAGGGCAGAGGTGAAAATGATAAGAAGCAAGGCAATGGTGTGCTGTGAGGGGCCATCAGGAGCAGGTGATGAGGCATCCTGAGTGCCAGGCACAGGAAATTTGGAGTTGGCTGCAGGACATCTCCATCAAACCCAACGCTGCCTTCCCAAGGTGTCAGGTCTGCTGAGCACAACCCAGGGAGGCAAGGGGGTACCAAAGGCTTCTCTTGGCAATACTGCACAGCACCCAGCCCAGACTGGTTCCTACTGGTGAAGTAACCTTACACCTCTAGAAAACAGAGGAAGGACTCTGGATCTGGCAGCTTTGAGATCATGTATTTTGTAGAAAGTTTTTGCTGCTTTTATAAAAACATCGTTGCCTTCACGTACATTTTTGGACTGAACACGTGGCCAGTTGCTGTTGTTACAGTGATGGACCTGCAGCAGGTAATTCTCACTGTTTGCAATTAACAAGTCTGGGCTGCATTTTCTTGTTGAACAAATTATGTTTGTGCACTCCATGAACGTAAACCTAGTGATAAAAACTAGTGTGAGCCAATCTGAATGGTCTAAGGAGGTGATTTGCAATAAAGAGCACAGTACACACCGTCCCAGACTAGAGCCTTAATTACTTTGAGCAGCAACTAACTGCAAATTTTCTTTCAGATTGAGGAAGGAGAAGTGCCAACCATTTAACCTCCTTGCAGACACACGGTGTCCCCTTCTTTAGGTAAATGCACTGAACTGAGGAATCTGATATTCTCATCCTGAGTAAATGCTTACTGCCAGGAATATGCAGAATGAGATTCACAGGGCGTTCTCATTAAAATCTACATCCTTGTAAACACCAAAAGCCAAGGGGGAAGAAAAATTTCAGGGCTTGAATTTACAAATGAAATCATATTTCACACATAATTAGGAAGAAATTGTGAAATCTTCCCAGGCATGGGAAGCACAGAAGATTGATGCAGATGCAGTTGGCTGTCCAGGGCCTTGCCAGGGCTCCCAACTTGTTTATCCTCAGCAAAAAGCATTTCAAGGGGAGGAAGCCAAGCCCCAACACCAGCAGTCTTTTCTTGTGGTTACCTAAGTTGAATTGGAAAGCATGAAAGGTTTGAAGCCAATCAGCCCCTTATCAAGCCTTTTTTTGTAATGTCTGAATAAGTAACACAGGTAGAAATTAAACAAAACCACAAACAATCATGGAGAATTGAGAAAAACTATCTCAGCTTACTGCATGAAAACTAAACTGGAGAGAACTCTCTCCTCCTCACCCATCCTTTCCTGGCAGTGGGCTCTGTCTCTTTCTTTGTGCCCATGCTGCCCCTCAGGCTGTATCTGGTAGAGGTTCCCACCAGACAGCATCAGTTAAAGTGCACCTCTCCCTCCAGAGCCCTTACACTCCTCTCTTTGGTCCATCTAGGCAGATTCAATTTTTCATCTTGAAACTTTTTTCTTCTTCTTAATCTATGTGACTGCCTGGCTGTGCTTCTTAATTGGATAAGTTTTATTCTTTTAAATCTTATCCAGAAATACAACTTTATCAATTCTGCAGAGGTTCAGGGAAATATGAATGACAGCCTCTTTACTATTCCATGATTTCACAGCAGCTGCCACCAAGGGCTTGTGCAATGATGGAGTTTATGAAGGCAGGAGGGAAAGTTGCTCTGCAGGAGCAGGAGATGCTGTAGTTGTGCCACTATCTGCCATCTGTCATGAAGATGCAGCTGAAAAAGCAGGAAGAGTGGAACGTGGAGCATGGTGGCAGCCTTGCAGCACCTGATGTCCTGTCTGTCCTGCAGAAATACTCCTTGGGCTCAGTGAGGTGAGGCTGTGGCTGGCCAGCAGTGGTGGATGTCTGTGGCAATGGCCATGGGGTGCTCAGTGAGGGGTGTTGGCCGCATGTGCTAAAGAATCCTGTGGACTCCTGCTGCAGTTACCGCCCATGGCAGCAGGAGAGGCTCAGCCTTCCTGTGCCCAGCTGTGCATGATCCTGCCATGGGCTGGCTGCGAAGGGAAAGCCAAAGGGAGCTCTGAGGTAATCCTGTCAGAGCAATTCCTGCTTAGCCACTGGAAGTGTCTTGGATTTCAGAGCAAAGTCATCTTTTGCTTTGTCTCACGCAGAGACCCTCAGCTGGATCAGGGGTGTAAATTCTGGGTGTCAATAGACACTCCTGAAACACCTTAGGAAAACCAGACACAGGGATGCTCCTAGAAGAGCTGGCAGAGCCAAGCTGTGTCTGAATGTGAGATTCAGAAAAGTGAATACCAGCTCCAAGGTTTCCCTTGCAAGGGGTCAGGTCTGGGATTTGTTTCCTTTCTGGGACTTCCCAGGAGCTGCCACAGAACTGAGGCTGCCTGAGGTGCCCTGTTTGCACTGGGACACACTGGACTCTTTGCACCTGATCTTGTGATGTGGTCATCTAATTAAATTTAAGATCCAATTATTTAAAAGGTCTGTGTATGCCAAAAGTTTGATATTAATGTGACTTGGGAGCTTGCAGTTCAGCACTTCAGCACAGCAAATGCCCCAGGAGTTCCTGCCCATGAGTCCCGTGGCTGCCTCTAAACATTTGTCTGTACCTGACATCCTTGAGCTCACTCAACACTCCTGTCATGGAAGATGGAGCTGGGTGTCTCTCCCCAAACCCCATGTAATGTCCCTACCACCAGACTGTCCTCACCTCCAGCACAGCAATAAAGCTGGTTTTTAGCAGTCAGATTTGCTGTTTTCAAGCATGGAGCCAGAAGGAAGCTGGATAATGCAGTTAATTTAAATGGGCTAGTTCACTTAGAAAATCCTCTGCTAATTCCTGCTGTTTTCCAAGCTGCTAAAAAATTTAAGAAGACAATAATGTATGTCACTGTAGACAAGTAAAATAGCACAATTAATTGTGTTTTAATTTTTAAACCTCTTTTGTCTTGCAAACTTGCGAGAAAGTTGAAAACTGGGGCATTAAAGAGAATAATTGGGAATAGTAAAAAGTAGAATTTGTATCAGAACAGTTTTACAGTGGGATAAATCAAATAGCTGCATGTAGGAACATGTAGACCATTTACTTTTTGCTTGTCTAGGACCAGCCTGAGCCTGTGTTATCTCCCTGAGCCTTCCCTTCCAAGTACAGCACTGTGGCAGTACCTGTCTTTTGTACAAGCCAGCTCCAGCTGGGATGTGCAGGCAAAAGGAAAATATTGTTTCACCTGGCTGCTCCAGTAAATCTGTCTTCTGGATGTGACTGGAAATCTGATGATGCACTTCAATTATTCAGCAAATTGGAAGATGAGTTAATTTTTGTGTCAAGCTGTGCAAGTAAGTCAATGGCTTTAAAATCCTCCCAGCCCAATACCAGTCTTTTTTTGACATGCCTCTGAAAGCCTTTTCCTTTTTATGCTTTCCTCTACCCTAAAAGAGAGGTTAATATTATTTATTCTTTCCAGAAAGAAAAAAACAATATCAAGTGTTTTGAAAGCTGTGACCTGGAGGCTCTCATTGTGCTGTGCAGTCAAGGGCAAGGCTCATATTCAGCATTGCAGAGACAGACAACAACATGGATCAACATAATAAAAGTTATTCAGCTGAAAGAGACAGGAAAAAAAAAAAAAAACCTACACCAAAAACCCAGAGATCAAATATTTACTGGTAAGTGCAGTGAAAAAGGTATAAAGAGGTGGTTGTGTTCAGAGTTTTAAAGGCCAAATTACCTTCCCAGCAAAAGGGCTGCTAAGTGAGGTTTCCATCCCACCAGCAGCTGCTTCCTGCTGACGTTGGTGGCTTTTCTGTGAAATAATGGGGCAATTATGCCTTGTTGACCTCAGGAGTGTTTGTAGGGAACATGAGGAGAAGCAGGAGTTGGTCAGGGCATACTGGCACAGAAGGAGAGCATCACCCATCAGCAGGAGCTCCAGACTGTCTCTGGGACAGGAAAGCTGAATTTTAGTTTTTCTTTCTCCTCACAAATGATGCCCCCAGGCTGCTTTGATTCTGGCTGTTGAAACATGTTCAGCCCCACACAATAGCTTTGACTCATGTCAAAAGGGTGAGTGGGGAGATGGAGGCAGTGGATGTCCCTGTGCTGAGGAGCTGGGTGCTGCCAAATCTCCCTTTCCCAGCTGCAAAGGGCAGCCTAATGTGGGAGCATCAGCAGATGGGCTGAGCTGCAGAAAGTAACAGAGCACCTCCCCAAATTTTCCCTCTAGTGCCTGAGCTTCTGAGGCTAATGAAGCTTTAAGGGATAATGTGAATTGCTGCATAAATTGATATCCTTTGCTAATTGCATCAGCATTTTGCTTTGATGAAACTCTAGTATAAGGTGCCAAGAAACTAATAGCATACAACATCAATAGCTATTTTACAAAAAAACAAAAGTCAATGAGTGATTGATAGATTGATTGAACATCTGATGATTCATGGAGCTGTGAGTCAGGTCACCAGGAAAGGTTTTTAAAAGTTCAGTGGAAAAGTATTTCAACATGGTAAAAGATCAACTCCTAAACTTTGTCAGAACATGATTCAGGCTACTAAGAGGAAGGTCACCTTGTTCTCCTTGCTCAGATGAGACTTATCACCACCCACAAGTTGCTTCAATCCTCTCTTGCTTTTCCCCTTCTTTGACTGCCAGCCAGTCATCTTGTGCTGGCTGCAGGAAATTGGGTGGCCAGAAACACTGCTGAGGGTCTTCAGAGCCAAGCTGCTCTCAGGCCAGGGCTGCTGTGAATACCTCAGCAGCATTTTCATGGATAGAGGCACGCTGACTCTTTCTAGCTCGGGTTCTGGCAGAAGGAACAGCCTTGGTACTCTTGCACGGCGCCGACTCTGTCAGATGGTTGATAGCAAACAAATTGTTATTACCTGGCAGTTGGTTGGAAAGAGAAACTCATTCACTCAAGCTTTTTAAGGACTTAAAAAAGCTGATTGAAGTGGTGTCATTCCCAGAGAGCCAGGAGCTGCATCCTGTGACCTCCTTTGCTGCTCCCTGCCAGCGTGTTTATCCTTATTTTGGACACTTCTCCCTTGACCTTGTGGCAACCTCCTCTTACTGCCGTGGTGTTGACAAATGCATTTCATATCTCCAACTTCTGTGCTCCAGTGAGGCCCCTCCCCATCTGCACTGTGTGAGCCAGAGGTGCTTGCAGGGGCAGCAGGGCCACACAGGGTTACAACAGTGAGACCAAAGCCAAGAGCTGAGTCTGCTGTCCTGCTGAAGGCAAGGATTTGATGCCCTCATTTTCTTGGGGGTAACCAGTGATGGAAAGTGTTTGTGATGGCTGTGAGGAAGTGGCTGGCTGTCCACTGGTGTGGGAGATGGGCGCCCAGCCAGCAGTGCAGGAACAAACCCAAACATCCTGACAGATCCCGGGAACATGTAACTCCTGTAAACCATGCACAAAAGCACTGCTGCCTCCTGAAAATATATATAGTTGGAATGGGAAGAGGTTAGAGATGAGCCCAAATGTGCAGGGCCGTGGGATGGTGTTTTGGGGATGTGCACACACCCACCTACTTGTGAGGGGTTAAAACACATCTCAGTGGTCAACAAAAATCATCCAAGTTGCATAAAAGTATTGCTAATTTCCAAATGAAGGAAGAAGTGAAGAGTTCCACTGAAACCACCTGGGTTATCCACCAGGATTTCCTCACCCTTAAGCTCCAGGTCCCTCTGCTTCACCTGCATGACTTTTATTCCCATGTATTCCCTTTTTCATTGGCACCGAACATGTCACTGGAAAGTCTTATTGAATAATATATAAATATCTACAGGAAAATACACTGCTAAAGAGATTTCTGCAAGCAAATAATTTCAAGCCAATCTAATTTATTTCTGAGATGGAGTTACAGTATGCATTGATCTGTCTTTATCCTCACAGGACTTTAGATGTTGGGCCTGTGACATTCCTTTAAACCACTGGAGGAAATACAAGCTTAAAAAAATCTTACCAGAAAGTAGATGTATTGAAATGGGAAGGATGAGAAGAACTCTCATGATCTCAGCATCCCTGAAAACTATCCAGGGAAAACTTATGGATGTTTTGTCCAGGTGCTCAGGCTGATTGTACTGGGAGAAGTCAGTCCTCACTTACATAAAGGATAAGATGATTAAACTAAATTAATTAAATAAGATGATTAAAATAAAATGATTAAGTGTACTTGAAGTTTCTGTGGTCATGGGCAGCAGTGTCTAAATCACACCAACAATTGCTATTAAGTCCTGCCAACATGAAGAATTTGCTCTTGTTTAATCTGATTCCACTTTTCACATTAATTTAGCTAAATGAATGCAAGACACAGTGTAGTGAGAGAGTGGCTTATTTTAATTAATCTTAAACCAGTTCCAGGTCAAATGCAATAACTAGGAAGAAGACACTAAAACTAATATGTGTGTCTGTATAGGGATTTCCCTGTTTAATTAAATGGTGTTTAAATCATGCTTTCATATAAAATGATGCAACTTTCATGTACAAAGGTTTAGCTCAGTTAAGCAACCTTAAAAACTTAACTCTAAAAAGTTACAAATTAATAAAATAATCAGAGATTCCAGCAGGAAAAACACAGGAGAGCTATCCAGGACATAATTTTCATTGTTCCCTTGGTTTAGTCATTGGATTTCCCTGTCCCTGTTGGCCTGCAAGCTGTGGCACTGTGCAGCTGCATGAGGTAGGTGAGAAGCAGCTGAAATCTGGTCCCCAGCTTCTCCTTTCCTCCACATTTCTGAAACATAATGATTTTCTCTTGCTTTTTAAACAGTGTGATGAAAGCAGTGGCATTGCAGGCACCTGGATTTGGTCCAGCTGGGGGGATGAGACTGAGGTAAGTGTGGAACACTGATGAACCATTTACTGATTCAGGATAGGTGCTTTGGGCCACAAGGGTGCAATTCCCAAATGAATGGACCCCAGACCTTGTTTCCCCAGAGCAAATTATACAGCTCTTATCAATTTTATGCTTTGTTGGTTTTTTTTTAAACCAGCCCAAAGGAACTGTGTACGTATGGAAGATAATTGCTAACAGCACCATTTATAACTCTTCCTCTGCTTCCAGTTTATGCCTCAGCACTTGATGTTACCCATTATGCAGAGATCAATGTGTCAAAATGAGGTAGATTTACAGTGAAGATAATTCTGCTTCTGAGTTTGAAAAAAAGAGTGTGATATTTTCACTGAGTTAATCAAAGGAATTCAAAGGGGGTTTAAATCTTTCAATTTTCCATGGCTCATGGAGAAGATGAAAAGTGTTTGACCTCTAGTAAACCAGCTGAATTCCTATGGTGGCTCTGTAGATAAATAAAATGTCCACCCAGACAGAATATTGATTACTTAGGTGCTATTTGCTGAATCACAAATAGGACCATCAAAGGCAATAGCAAGAAAGTATCATAAAACACATCAGGGCATCCAAAGTGTTGGGCTTAATGCAAAAAGACGAGTTAAATAAGTGGTATTAAACTAACTGGGCTGAGAAATGGCAAGATGCATTGTTCCAGTGAATCATTCATGTCAGTGGCAGGTCCTCTACACCAGCCACCACTCACACTGGCACTGGCTTTAGGGGAAAACTTGTTAAAGGGACTGAGCTTGTCATGGAAAATTTGGTCTCCAAATGCTCTCATCGTGCACCTAGCACTGAGACACGAGGTTTTGGGCTGGGTGATTTGCCAGAGAAAGAATTACCCATCTGTGCCAGTTGCAGCTGTATCTTTTTTGAAGTGAAAGAAAATGAAAAGAAATTATTTAATTTTTTAAGTCTGTGAATTGGAGCTCACAGACTGCTGAGGTGACCAACTCCTCAGGCTTCTGGTGACCCTGGAAGTGTCATTCTTTGGGACAGTGGCCACTCTCACACAATGGCACGATCAACACACAGGGAGGGTCCATCACCTCTTGTTAGACACTAGCAATGAAAGAGTTTTTTCACCTCTTAAGAGACCATAGCCCAGGATGGGTATACCTGCCTGGTTTAAACAAAAACAAAACAAAACAAACCAAAAAAATCCCCCAAACAATCAATCAATCAAACAAACAAAAAAAAAAAACCAAAAAAGGAAAGGCAAATCTGGGAGTTTGAGTGACATCTGGTTTCTGGGCAGAGGCCTTGTGGCTCTGATCCTGTGAGGGATTTTCACAGGTGGGACCATGTCTCTGGGGGGCAGAGGGTACAGAACCACCTTCCCCACCTGTCAGGGGGATCTTCTCCATGCTGAGCAGGGAGGGGGGGGGGAAACAAGAGAAGGGGATTGTGGAAAATGTGGCACGAAAGATGGAGATACACTTACCTCTTTTTGCTTTCCTTATGGAGGTGAGCTCTGGTCAGTCCTTCTGGGTATTACGTAGGTTTTGCTATCAGAAAAAGCTGAACCAGCAGCAGGGTACAAGGAGACAAAGTTACAGATAGTCTCACATGAAAGAAATTAAAATAAGTAACTTTTCCCCTTTTGTATTTATGTGTGAAGTCTCCATGAAGTGCATCTCCTGTTTCACCTTCTTTCAACAGAAGATACAAAAATTGCAGCTAATTCCAAGCTTAGCAGCACTGCTGGAAGAAGTGATCATAAGCCAAACCTCAGACTAACAATCTGGTTAGTAATATTTCTAAGTTGAGATAATTTTGGACTTGTCATTTTTGGATGAAGTTCCAAGCCAGGCCATATTTTCTTTTGTATTAAATATTTCATGTGTCATGAGACAAAAATGAAAATATCCCTGGACTTATTTTATAAAGCTGTCTTCAGATAAAGCTGTAAAAACTGTTTTGTTTGACTTTTCTTGGATGACAGTGGACTTCAGATTGAAAGAATATGTGCTGTAGGAGGCCCAGAAAAATCCTTTCAGCAGATATGGGTATCTCCAGTAATTCTTGCAGTACGGCATAAACTTCTGGATCTGAGCAGAGAAATGGGATGGATCAGGGTCTGGTGGGGGTATGGACACTGACACCCTGCTATGGAAATCTTGAAGGGAATAAAGTCAGAAAGAGACCCCTACTTTCAGCAATTTACGCCTTTCAGGGTTTATCCAAAGCCAGCCTCCCAGGGATGTGCTGAATTACTGCATGAGCTGAAATCTCACCTCAGCACCTTCTGAAGGGCTTTTATGTTGCTGGGTTTTGGTGTATGATGGGGGGGGTGGACTTGCACAAACATCTCCTTGGACACAAGGAAGCAGAACAACAGGACGAGGATGAGCTGGACTGGGAATCCAACAGCCAAAGAGGAAGCTGCAGGTATTATGGTTTGTGCTAGTATTTGGCCATAGGGGGACGAAATGAAAATATCTGTGTTAAAAAAACCCCAACAGTTGAAGAACAGGGTTTTTAAGAAAAAAAACCCCTAAAGAATCCTGTTCAATTCAGTAGCTAAATATCTTATAGTGTAGGTTCTATGTCTGACACCTGAACAAGCACCAGCTCCTTGGTGTTAATGAGGGAGAGAATCACCAAAAGCAAAGAGAGGGGTTTATGCTTTGGCATAAAAAAGCATTTTTATGCTTTGTGCTACTGCCGTGGGAGACTTCAGGAGGGAGCTGGCAGGATTTGCACACAGCCCTTGCTCTGTGCATCCTGTGTTTGAGCACATATCTGGGGAGGTTTCCTGCATTTTGCACTGGCACAGGTTTGGAAGTTGGGACATTGCAACAGGCTCCAGTGCTCACTGAGCTGGTGGTGGATTGCCAAAATCCCACCTCTGCCTGGAGCTGACTTTATGTGATTTGTGCCTGTGAGGTGAGAGATAAAGTGGATCTTCCTGGGGTTACCAGCACAATATCTAATCTTTATCCCCTGGATTATGAACGGCGTGATTGCAGGTTAATGGAAATAAATGTGTCAGTTGCACTGGTGGCTGGGGCCCTTTGTTTTCTTATGGCTTCACACATTTTAGAGATGGAGGAATTCCCAGAATGGCTTTGCTGATTTGTTTGTAGTGGAGCCATTTGGTCCATCTCATCCCCAAATCTTCCCTTGTCCATTTTAATGCCCAGGTGGTGTTGCTCTCCTGCTTCTTTCCAGGCAGGAATACCAAACAGGGGGGATAATTTTACAGAAAAAAGGTTGGATAGTTAAACAGAGCTTCTATAAGGTTTAGCTTGATGCCTGGCTTGAGAAACTCGACTTTTAAATTTCAAACTGTCCTCTTGCCATAAAAAGACAAAAGTCATGTCCATGCATACAGGCGCTCTGACTAAATCCTCCCAGAGATGGGAGACACAAAAGCAGGATTCTGGGTCACTTCCCCTTTCTCTGAGCTTGGTGTTCATTGTAACAGGTGGATAATTTTTTGTTATTAATGATTACTTATTTTCCTCTTATTTCTTATGGTCCTGGCTGGGCAGAGACTACCAAGGAAGTAAAATCCTGGTGACATCTAGTGGCTGCTGGGGCTTCTCTGAGGCATTAGAGGTGAGAGTGCCTCTGCTCTGGGCATTTCAGCAGGCTGTGCACAGAACAGATATGGAAATTAACAATTCCAGACCAACAGACTCCCACAACCTGAATTTAAAGACCTCCCCATCTTGCTCAAGGACGATATTGCTGGAATTGCTTTGATTTGTGCAGCAATCTGAGCAGTCCTGTCCCACCTTCCTGGTCATACCCAGCACCTGTGATGCTTTAGGGACAGCAGAAATGGGTGATGTCACCTTTTGTGTCACAAATCCTGCTTTCCTTTAGAGCAGTCTGATATCCCACTGCCTGGCTGTGTGCTCAAACATACCACAGCAAGTTTGGCATGCCTGGTGAGAGAAATTTGGGCCAATTACAGAAATATTTGGAAAAGCCAATTTGCAAGGAACATAGCGTGGCATGATGCGTTAATTAGCAAATCCAAAAGGAAACAGTGAGTGAAGCTGGAGGATTTTGGGCGGGTGCTGGAACACAGGCTGGTTCCACACCAAGTAAAACCAGTACTCAGGCAAGGAACATTGATGTGATTTGAGTTTGGACACGTAGCTCAGGCAGCCTGCAAGAACAGGCTACTGCCAGTGTGCATCAGCAGTTGTGGGTAAGTGTGGCTGAGGGAAGGGTTGAAAGAAACAACTGCAGGAAGGAAGCAACACCTGTGTGTGGAGGGCTGGTGGCAGCTGTTTCCCCCAGGGCAGGCTTGGGGAAGGGTTGCCCTCATTAAGGCTGAGCTCAGATGCCAGCTTGGTCTTTTCCCATTGCTCTGTGCTGGAATGGGGAAACAGGCTTTGATTTCGTGATGAATGACTGAAATTGTATTTGGGTTCTGCTCGAACAAATCAGCAGTAATTTCAGAGTGCCTGAGCCAGGGACAAGGCTGGCAGCACTGTGTTTCTGCTGGTGCGCTCTCCACGCCTCAGCAGGCAGCCACAGCCTGGCATGAGCTGGGCACTGCCTCAGCCAGCCAGGACTCCTCAGATTCAGATACAAAATCAGCACAGACACACACACGGACCCAGTTTCAATGAAATAAAAAACACCAGAGGTGCACGGCCAGGCAGTTCATTCCTTCCCACGCACCATCTGCCCCTGCAGGCCCACATCTCCACGTGGCTCATCCAGCTGGCCTGGCTGTGGGTTGCTGTGGGCAGCTGGGCAGAAGCTTGCACGTGTCCTGCACTCATGGGTTGCTGAGGCAGTTTGAAAGAGAGGAATTATAAGGGAAACTGAGGCTCGTGATGAAGCTTTCAGCATGGCCAGTCAACACAGCACGTGTCCCGCTAGGAATGGGGGGTGGCCCGTCATGTATAATTCATCAGAAAATGAGAGCTGCAATTATTATGTGTTTGCACAGCAATATGCCTGTAATTACGGGATGTATTTACACCCATCACAGCTCAGTACAGAGAGAAATGAACCCCTTCCCCTTTCGTGCTGCAGTGCTTCCAACCACAGCACAAATCCTCAGAGTAGGCAGGGCTCAGACCACCAGCACCCTTTGAGGAGGAAAAAGCAAGAAGGAACAAGGTTGAAAATTATGATTTAGTACATTCAGGCAGCAGATAAGCTACGTGGGAATACAAGAACCCTACAAATAAAGAGGCAGAAAGAAAATGCCTGAAGGGAGCAGGCTGCAGAGGGGGGAATGCAGCACATCTGAGGCTCCAGATGCAGCTGGAGGAGGCTCTGGCCTGCCTTTCCCTGGCTCTGTCCCTGGCTCTGTGCTGTGGCAGGAGTGGCACCTCCCCATGGGAACCTGTCTCCTTCCTCTGCTGCCAGCCAGGTGAGAACTGAACCCCTGCAGGTGAGCAGTACAGCGTCCTGCAGCCCACCTCAGCCTGGGCTGCACAAAACACTTCCATGAGCCTCTCTGGACGGAGACTCCTCCTTCACTCAAGGCCACTTGCATAAAGTGCCAGTCAGAGTGAATTATGGAGGCAAGGTCTGACCATCAATAAATGTTTCAAGACTGGGAATTCACTTTCGTTTATAAACACCTAATGCTATTTTTGCATTCAAGTCCAATTTTCAAAATGCAGTTAAGAACAAGGCTCCCTGGAAGCCCTAACCTCAGGGCTTGTCTACAGGAGGCACCTGCATTTCTCCTGTAGTCATAATATAAGTGAATTAAAATAAATCCAATTATGGCCATGTTTTCTCTGATGGAGCACATCCACACAGACTCACCATCTGCTTTAACTAATCTCTGCTATGAATTCACAGCCCTGTATTGTTCAAGTTAGTCTTCTGGGGTATTTTTGGGTAAACAAAGATTAAATCTGTTAAAAAATATGATTTACAGTAATGTTTATGTAAGGGTGTTCTACAAAACTTCAGTCTTGTTTTGAACTCTTTTCCATGCAATATTAATCTGTTTTACAACTGATGAAATGAAATGTTTGCTAACTCTTAATATGCAGTTCCTCACTTTGGACTGAGAGTGGTTTATGCTGGCTTTTGTTGAAGGGGTTCCTGATTGAGTTGAATTTGTTGAAGTAAGTCAATGACCTGGAGAGACATTCTATGTTTAGGGAGTTGCCTGTATTTAAATGGGGCTTAAAGCTGTCACACCTGTAATTGAACTGTTCCAATGCATTTTATGTATGCACAATCAGGCTCCAGGTACTCTATGGTCCTTCAGAACAAGCAAGAAAGTGCATGCCATTCCTTCAGAGGAGCCTGCTATTTATTTGAAAGCAGAATCACGTTGTCATTTTCATTACTTATGTGCTTTGTTTTCTCTGTCCCTCCTTACATTTTTTTACCAGTTATCTTGAGGAAAGACCTCCCAGTGCTGTTCCTGGCAGAGGGATACAAAGAGAGATGGAATGATTTCATATGCCCACCACAGACATCGACCCTCAGGACCCTGAGCATGACAAAAGATGTGTGCAGATCCCAGGTGCTGCATCCAGCATACCCCAAACCCACTCCTCCTGCCCCAGGTAAATTTGCCTAAATTCAGTGGCAAAACTTCTAATAGTCTCTCTGCCTTGAATTTGTCTATTGCTGTTACTCATCAGACAAAATGTGCTTGTGTGCTGTTGAGTGAGACGTGGAGGAGAGTTTCTAAGGAGGAAACTGTCCACTTCAAGTAATTAACAGAACCCAAAGGAAATTTGGGACTTTTTAGGCTGTGGCTGACACAGAAGACAAAGGGCATTTGACATCATCACCAACAAATCTCCTCTGGTGGCTCCAGAGAAAAATAAAATGCTTGTCCAGAAGCATTATTGCTCATTTAGGCTTGCTTTATTGAGTCCTGAATGGCTCATCCAAACTGAGATGCTGTTGATACCAAGTGTACCAGAGCAGCCAAGGTGTTGGGATTGCTAAAGGTGGACGGGCCATGTAATTTGGGTGAAAGCACCAAGCCAGAAGGTGCTTTTATTTGTGGCATTACCCCCTGCACTGACAGCCCACCCCTGGCCTGTAGAAGTGGCAGCACCCAGGAGCCTTTAAAATCCTGTTGTCACCCTGGCAGAAGGTGACAAAGTCAAAGTGGATGAGTTCAAAGGGCAAGAAGTTGTTAAAGAAATCCCAGCTGGCTTCTGCCCAGCACACACCTTCCCAGCAGCTCTCACACCATCCTGCAACTGCTTCACAGAAAATTCATTTTCCTGGCTCTGAAGCTCTCCTGGATGTGTCCAGGCTCTGCCACTCTGTCCCAGGCCCCTGCAGGGACATGGACACTGCCGTGGCCCTTGGTCCTTTCTCCCTGCTCACCAAAAGATGCCAGCAAAGAGCTTTGGTTCCTCGGGCTCAGCTGCCAGCTCTGCACACCCGGGAACCGATTTTTCTTTTTCTTTTTCTTCTTTGGCATATTCCCCAGCGGGACTGGAGAGCAGAGTGAAGTCTTATTCTGCTGATCTGGATAATGTCATCAGATGGAGACAAATGATTTTTAAGCAGGCATTTCCACTAATTTTAGCAGTGGATTTTTTCCAATTAAAAAAAAAAAAAGAAAAGAAAAGACTAAATCCCATGTGTGCCCATGCAGGAGTGTGGTCTATAATATTTAAATTGCCATATCCCAAAGGCTGAGTACAATGGAGAAATCAACAATTCAAGAAATAGGGAGTGTGGATTTGCATTGGCCTTGAAGAAATGTATTCTGTAACATCTTTTAAGATACAGAAAAGATGCTTCTGTAGAGTTTTCTGAGTTCTAAAACCTGTGGAATGGGTCTAAAACAGTAGGAATGGGATGATTGGATGGAAAGAAAGGAGATGGGAGTGCTAGGATGATGGTGAGGTACCTGGGCTCTGTGTTTGAGAGAGAAGTGAGGTGATTATTATGGAAAAACAAGAAAATTTTAGGTGCATTTGATCATTAAAGCTACAGGGAAATCAGCAGAAAAGCCTTACAGATGTCCCAGCCCCAGTGACCCACAGAGAGCCAGGGCTCTGCAGGGCTGCACACACCAAAGAGATTCAATAACTCACAGAAAATTAACAGGACTTTCACATGTTGAGAAGAAACTGTGAGTGCAGCCACACATGACACGTGTACAAACGTGTGTGTTTGGCCCCAAAGTTGCCTGGTTTTGCATTATTCACACAACAGAGCCAACAACTGCCCCAAAAAACTCAGCCAAAGCTGGTTCTCCCCTCCCAGCCCAGGAAACCCTCTGTCAGAACAGCAGCTGGGTAACTTTCTGATCACTAAAAAATTCTTCAGAAGGATTTTAAAGCAAGCTCTCTAGAGCCCAGGGATCACCAAGGTTCAGTAGGGCTGGAGACAGAATAAAATCACAGTGACATCTAGTGATCACTAATGTTTAACAAGGGTGCTACCAGTGGAAACAATAAACATATATTAAAAAAAGAGAAAATCAGCATTTAACAGCACAAAAAATCAGAAGCCAGGAAAAGAGGTGGGCTCCAAGTGAGGGTAGATAATGTGAATTAAAGTGCTGCAGGGCTGACAGAGAGCAAAGTGCCGCAGCTGTGGAAGGGCTGGGGGATGATTTCTGCAGGGATCTTCCCTGGGTCTGCATTTCTCCCTGCTTCAGCAGAGTTTGCTGATGGTACTAAATTGCAGCACATTCATATAAAAGAAACTTGACGTTTTGGAGACTGGGAATAGAACTAATAAAATGATGTGCAGCTTTGAAAGTACGAGCTGGTGCCCAGGGAGGGGAAAGCAAAATGAACCCTATTCCGTGGCTGGAATGTGTGGTGTGGCAGCAGCTCTGCCTCAGTGCCAGACAGACACCGAGGGAAAAGGCAAATAAAGAGGGAATGCCAGCTGGGAAGCAGAGCTACAATTCAGGTTTGCATCTTGAACCAAAGAGGGATTTGGGTTTGTGCTTGGCAGCAGTAGGAACTAGCTGGTTTTGTGATGTTGATTGAGTGTTTTCCACTCCAGGTTACTGATTGATTGATGGTAGTTTAAAAAACAAAAAGGATTTTTCTTTTGGTGGTATCAGCCAGGCAATCTGGCCACAGTCATGCCCACTTGGCCAGGCTGGAGTTGAGTTCTGCTGTCCTGCCCAAGAGCCCTGCTGGGGCTGAGCCCCATTAAAGGTACATTAATGAGCAAAGGATTAAAAGAAAAATCTTTCTCCAGGGAGCACGGGGCAGGACATTGCCTATTTATGTCTTCATTGTGCAGAGTGATGAAAACCTAATCAGATAGGTTAGCTGGAGTTACAGTGGGGATGGAGAACTGATGCAGTGGCTGAACTGATTTTGCAGCTTTAACCCAGGAATCTTTGTGGCCACATAAATATGCAGGCAAATTTTCATACAATGAAACATTCAGGAGCTGCTTTGACAAAAGTTGAGAAGGAAGCTCTCAGCCAATTTCCAAGCCCTTCCCTTGAGTCCCCAGCAGCCAGGCAGGTTTAGTCTCTCAATTATTAGCTGAAAGCAGAATATACATTCTCACTGCCTGATTTTGGATGCCGCTGGAGAATATCCCTCAGATAGATGTGTAAGGGGAGAGACAGACTCAGGCACCTCAGATGCTATGGCTGCCTCTGACTGTTGTGAGCAATAACCACAGAATGGGAGTTTATTAAAAATGGTAGCACAAATTAACTACTGGGTTTCTATGATTAAGTATGAGATTTTTCTAGGAGGAAGAAATGTGTAGTGGGACTTCAGGTGCTGCATTTCAGCAAAGATTTTGATACAATGCTGTCTGGAAAGTCATTAGCTATGCTGACATAGACAGGAATTGGAGGAATAATTGCAAATTGGGTAAGGACCTGGCAAAAGACAGATGATTTGGTGAGGTTGCTTAGTGCTTTCATGGAGGATGAAAGGGAAGGGTTTCACTCACAGAAGGATTTACAGACCTGCTCACCCCATCTTCCTTGCAGAGCTGGGGAGCACCTGGTGCCACTCATGAAAGCTGGAAAAGGAGGAAAAAGGACATTGCACTGCTTTGCTGGCCTGGCTGGCTGCTGAGTCCTGCTGCATCTTGGAAATTTCCCAAAGGGTTTACACAGCTCAGATATTTTAGCAGAAAGCTATCCTGAGTTGAAGGCACTTTATTCCATTTCACCAGCCCGGGTTCAGGGTCTCAGCCTCCAGCCCCAGAGACAGCAATGCATTTGTCAACATCATGTTTGAGTCTGTTTGTGTGGCCCAGGGGATGGCAGGGGCTGTACTGCAGCACAAGGTGCAGCTGGGCAGGTCCCAGCACAACTGCTGAGAAAGCAATTAAAAATAGCATTAGTGTGAATTGACAAATCTAGTGCTTGGTTTGGTCTCAGAGGGACGTGGCTGAACCACAGGCTTTTCTCCATGACAGCTCTATTTATTTTAAATAGAGGAGCAGAAGAGATGTGCCTCCAGATGCTTAAAAAGCAGGTGGTTACTTTTCAAGGACTGTTTGACCAGAATTTCACACCACAGCTCCTATTAAATAAGGGTTTGGAAGGTGGATGACAATCTTCCATCATGACAGAATCCACAGCTTCTGCCTGTGAGGAGACACTGCCCTGGGTGTAGCATCAATTTGCAATGGTGTGATGAGGAAAAGGAAATACCATGACCACTGCAAGGAAATTAGTTGCCTTTTACCTTATGGGATGAAAATGCCCAGGGATGGTGTCAAATTAATCAGGTTCATCATCTCACAGCAAAGGCCATTCAGTAGTTTGTATGATCAAGGATCAAATTGCTCCTTGCTAAAAAGTAAAATTATTATGGGTAATGTGTGGATCATCACAGCAGGTGTGAAACTCTTTTTTTGGGAAAGGGATGATTCTTGAAGCTTCACCTCTCTTTTCCATGCACCTCTCCATGGTGCACATTGCTTTGTGCTGTCCATACCAGCTGTAAACATACAGGGCAGGCAGAAAAAACCTGTGAAAAGGGTATTTAATGTGCACAAGTCCCTGCAGTGCCTCTTGGGAGTCACAGCAGTGTGTCCCCCCGAGCACATTGCAGGGCAGAAAGCCAATAAAATCCAAGCAAAGGTAAGTCTGGGAAAGCATTTTTAATCCAGAGCATCTCTCCTTTCTTTTCCCCACTTGTACACCAAATCCAGCAGTGGAGTGGTGGGAATACTTTGTCATCACAAACATATATTATTTCTGTGATGTGTGTTAGTACATTGTAATGAAAATGTATTTTCCAAAGGCACAGTAGCTTTTTTTTCCCCTTTGCTGTCACTGTAACACTCTTCACAGAGATAAAAGGTTTCCTTCCCACCTATCTCCAAAAAAAAATATATATATATATATATATATATATAAAGCCTGAGTAATGGGAATGACAGAACTCGTGTAATTGTTCCTGCTTTGCATGCTTCCAGGCTGATTGCCTGAACTATGACTGATCCAGATTCCCACTGAGGTCCACGAGGGTGTTTGCACTGAAACAGCAGTTTGGTTTTAGAGGAGCTTTCTTGAGGAGCAGACCCAAAGCCAGGTGAGTGGAAGGAGCATTGCAACGTGGTTTTGGTGCAGCAAGGACAATTTAACCCTGCTGAGGATGAGGCTTGGTAGTTTCACGGCTCATAAATGGTGACTGCTGCTGCATTTGGGCACATTTACAAAGATTTTTTTTTTTTTAGAGGTTAGAAATATATATATTTATATATATCACCAAAGGAATTTCAGAGGTTGAGCAAACTCTTATCATCCCCTTGTATTCATAAAAATGTAAGTTTCCTTTGGTCATTTCACCTTTTCATTATTTGAGAATATTTTCCTCTTAGAAAATACTGAAATGGTATTTATTTTGCATGTGGTGCACAGGTTGGAATACCCAGCCATTCCTGGGCCTGGCAGTGACAGAGACTGTTGACTTGCAAACCATCTTTGATGAGGCCTCTCAGGAGACTTAGGATGAGAGAAGGATTTCAGTAGTAAATTTAACGCTGTCAGCAGTTTAAATTTATTTAAAAGTGAGTGCAATTACATTGAGGATCTTCTGAAAAAAATCTCAGCCAGCTCCAGCTCCTGCCAAGGCTGGGAAATGATGTTTCAGAGTTCAGGTGGACAGCAGTGTCCTTTCCAAGGACATTCCCATTTGCAGGCTCACCCCGTGGTTGTGTTTCCCACCCCAGCTGGCCCAAGCTGGGCCCTGCCCTTGGTGGCTCTTGGGGACAGCTGAGGGCAGGTTGTGGCCATCACCCACAGCTGGGATTGCAGCTTACTGCCCCACCTGGGATTAGCCCTAATGAACAGAGTCCAGCAAGGCTTGGGACTCAGGATCAGCCTTTCCTTACCTTTGGCACTCCTGACTGAGCTTTGCCCTGCGCTGGCCTTGGGCACAGCTGGGGAGGCTGGGAGCTCGTGGTGTCAATGGCTCAGCTGGAAAATGTGCATGGAGAAAAAGGAGAGTGATCAGGGTAGTGAGCTGGGATGAGAATTTGAAAGACATGGAAGAAAATGCTCATATCTGATAGGTTTTAGGGAGAGGCGTTGAGAAAAGCTGAGTATCAAAGTACCAGGGAAAATGGGGTTTGCTCTTCTGAGTAAGAAAACATTAATTTATATATTTAAAAAGAACCCCAAAGTTCCCTGGAAGCCACTTCATATAAAGAACATGGTAAGTGTTCAGTTCTGGCACCCTCTTCAGTCCCAAATAACTCTGGACACGGAGCATGGATGGGTCTCCTCATGTTGTACAGAGATGGGTCCATGGAATTTCAGGATGGTTTCCATCTGGACTAAGATCTGCCTGCTTGACTTTTGGCTTCTCCCTGTCAAAATGAGTGTCTGTGGGAAGAGAAGATTAGCAAGATCCAGACAGGAGTATGAACTTTCTCTTTGTACTGATTTGTATCTGCTCAGATGAGCCTGATGAGGGCAGGTTCTCCTTTCCCTTCAGCATCATGTGGCTTGGGCATGGGTTCTCTCTTGTGGGGTCACACACAGGCCACTGATGGGATGATAAAGAGCCAGATTTTGATATGGGAGTGGAGCTGTGTAATGGGTTATCACAGACATCTTAGTTTCAACTGATTTATTATCTCTGCTAATTATCCCAATAAATCAGTGCTTGAATGGAACTTGGCATTGACACTAAATGTGAAGGACTGGAACTACTGTTGGGGGAGCTAACAGGGAAGATCCATCTCTGGATGTCAGAGAATGAATGAATGAATGAGACTTGACAAAATAGAAGCAAAATTGGGAGATACAAAAGCAACATGAAATATTCTTAGAGGATGGAGGTTCCTATGTGTTAATACTTCATAGTCATCACTGTGCCAAGAGCATCTTCACCATCAACAACATCTGCAGGTGATTCCTGTGGGCAAAGACCAAAGGAGACACACTGCTGGCCCAATGCTTTCTTATAGTCTACGAAATTTGCTGTAATAAAAACCACATGGAAATCACACAGAGCAAAGGAGGCAAAGGCAGCACTGAAGATCCTGTGCTGCAGACTGGGGGTAAGGAGGCTGCAGGTGCAGGTTCCTGTGCTGAAATCTTGCTGTTCTTCAGAAACAGTGCAAAAACCTTCTTGGACAGCATGCATGTAAGCTTTCCTTCCCCACATTTCCAAACAAATAGTAATCTAACGACTGGGAGAAAAAAAAACCCTACATCACCCGAGTACATCCAGCAAGCTACTGAAACAAAAACATTTTGGTGGCAGCCTGAGCAGGCCCCTGCAGACAGCATCAAACAACTGAAAATGTGAAGCAGCCTCTGCTCTAACAAGAGCCAGGTTTACACTGCTGCTGGATTTGTGGCTCGCTCCAGCTCTCACGCTCCACCCTTAGGGGTTTTTTTTTCTTCTTCTTTTTGTCTTTTTTTTTTTTTTTTTTTTTTTTTTTTTTTTTTTTTTTTTTTTTTTTTCCTCAGCTTTGGCAATCTGACAGAGGCGGGTGAAAGCAAGTTGAAGGAAATGACATTTCCCTGAAGAGCAGTCCTCCAGCCCTGTCTGTGCCAAGCAGGGTGTTGTATTGCACTAGATAGTCAGTCCACGTTGTTATACTGTACTGGGTGTTTCTGTTATATATTCACACAAAAAATATTTGTAGGACCTTCCCATGAACCTTTGCACCCCTTCAACTTGATATCACCTACACCTCACCTCTCCAGGTGTCAGTCCCATTGGGTAATAGACTACTAGACCCCTTCCCCTCCCCTCCCCCGTCCTTCGCCAAGGGCTTAAAACCTACCCCCCCCCCCCCCCCCCCCCCCGGCAAGTATCCGCCCTCTTAATCTGCAGGGCGTCATGGTGTAGGTTCTGCATTACACTGTGGGACTGTGTTCCTGAGCAACTGAGAGCGCCTTTTGTCTTTTATCTCCGTGCTCTCCCCGATTTCCCCCCGAGGTTTATTGCTAGCCAGGCTGGAACCTGGTGGCAGTCGCGGCAGCAGAGGACGGCCCTTGCTCTAGCCTGGAACTACCCCCAAGCCCCGGAGGTGCACTGGCACTTGACTTTGCAGGTAAGACTTTCTCTTAATCCCCAGATCTTGGCAGCTGAGTGCTCTCTGACCAGGAAGTTCAGACTTCCTGGGGACAGAGCTCGGCAGAAATGGTGTAAGGGCAGAGCAGGGAGCTCAGCTGCTCGGTGTTGTAGATACGCTGGTTTATTTACTCAGTTGTGAGCCTCAAGCAACTCGGGCAATTGTGCCATCTGCCTCATTTTAGCAACCCCCATTAAAACAGCCCTATAAACACCCTCAAGAGATGGACAGACAGACAAATCCACACCAACATTTTCCCTGTAAGTAAAAAGTTACTGCACATGTTCTGCTTCCTGTGGGGGAGGGAGAAAAAGGGAAAAAACATCTCGTTGCTGGTGATGCTGGTTTAAAATTCACACGACGAGAACTAAGCTTGTGCCAAGTTTTCAGAAATGAATAGAACTGTAGTTCTGGGAGAATCCTGGGAACAGCTAAAAGCTGGACAAAAAGAACCTTCTGATTCTGATGCTCTTAACCCCATCGTGGACCACTCAGGCCAGCTGGGATGTTGAGACACGGTGGTGGCCATGATGCAAAGAGTTCTGTAAAGCCTCTATCCTCAAGGTTATGGGGGGACACAAACCATGGCACCCTCTGCTTCTGCCAGGATATTACACCAAATGGGAATTTTTCATTTTCATTGTTTTGTTTATGTACTGAAAGTACCTTTCCAAAATTCCCATACAATTTCAGGTATGCCATTTTTCATCAGATTGGGAATATCATCCTGTTGAACAGTTGGATATTTTTCTTTTGATTTTACTTCGGGAGTTGCATACAGGAACGTGAGAGCATTTTTGGATCTCACGGGTCAATAATGGGAACAACATTGCTCCATACTTACAGATGTTGGAAATTTAGCAGTGCCTGGGGAGAAATAACTTGGCTCCATCAAAATCCCATTCCTTCCATCAAGGGCTGGGAGGGTTGGAGCTGCTTTCCACCCCCGTGTTTTTGAAATAGCCTTGCACTGAGCCCTCTGCCATCCCAGAGGAGGTCAGTGCCTGCTCCCTCACCCACGGGCAGCCACCCACCAGTGGCAAGACCATGAGCAGAAGGAGCAACAGCATCCCCAAAAATGATCTCAGAAAATGTGAGGCCTTTAAAACTTGTGGTTTAGGCCCAAACCTTGGTTTCCTCCTGTTCCTGGAGAAGGGCTGTGATTAGCAGGACCGGGGAGCTAAACTGTGCTGTGGAGGGGCAGCTCACAGCAGATGCAGCAAAAAACCTCCCACAGCCTTTTCTGCCCTAAAAAACCTTCTGCACTCCAGGTCACATCTGCTACCGCTGGCACGGAGAGCAGGAGCAGGTGAGACCAGCTCGTGCCTGGCTGCCTAAGTAATGAATGAAACACCATGGCAGGACAGATTTGCTTCAGAATTGGTTGCAGAAGAGGATCTGGATCACACTGCAAGAGTGGGAGGGCTTGTTTTCTGCTTCTGCTTTGCTGAGTCAAACCATGAGCAAAGCAGTTCAGATATGGAGAGTCTCAGTTCCTACAATTTCTAGCAGGGAAACATTGCTGCTGCTGCTTTTGTTCCTTCCTACAGAGATTTGTAGCTTTGCTGGGCAGGAACTCTGCTGAAATGTGCTTAGCACAGCTGGAGCCTCTCATCACAGCTGTAAAAGAGGCAAATAAAAATAACATTTGTGCTCATCAGCAGTGTCCCATTGGCTTCTCTCAGCACTATTACTCAGCTGCCTTTGATACAGACATTAGTCAAATCCTGCTCCTCTTCTGAGCATTCCATTATAAGGGATGGGGAAGAGCCTTCTACCACTTCTGACATGGCCTATTATTTTTTCCCACCCTTCTCTCAGAGGCAGCATGGACATCAAGGAGTATTTTGCCAGAATTTCTTACTGGGGCTCCCACAATAAGCCAGACCTGGCTACCATGTCAGATATACTCCAGCACCACATCAGAGCTATTCCTTACGAAAACCTCAGCATCCACTGTGGAGAAACCATTGAGCTGGATCTGGAAGCGATCTACAAGAAGATAGTGAAGAAGAAACGTGGGGGCTGGTGCATGGAAAACAACTACCTTCTGTCTTGGGCCCTGAAAACTCTTGGCTACGACATCACCTTTCTGGGAGCAAAAGTTTATGTCCCAGAGCGCGGCGCCTATCCAGATGACATCAATCACCTGCTGCTACAAGTGGAGCTTGATGGCAAATCCTACATTGTGGATGCGGGTTTTGGGATGGTCTACCAGATGTGGCAGCCAATGGAGCTGATTTCAGGGACAGATCAGCCTCAGACTCCCGGGGTCTTTCGTTTCCGGGAGGAGAGTGGGACCTGGTACTTGGAGAAGGTGAAAAGGAAGCACTGGATTCTCAATCCAAACACCTCAGCGCCCCAAAAGGTGGAAGACGAAGTTTGCCGTCCGGTTTACCTCTTTACCCTGCAGCCACGAGACCTTGAGGAGTTCAGGGGCTGCAATGCCCACCTGCAGACAGCACCTGACTCCCCCTTTGTCACCAAGTCCATCTGCAGCCTGCAGACCGCCGACGGCGTCTGGGCACTGGTGGGGTGGAAACTCACTGAGATAAAGTACAATTATAGGGACAACATGGATTTTGTGGAAATCAAAATCCTTGCAGATGAAGAAATGGAGAAAACACTGAAGGAGAAATTCAATATAACACTAGACAAGAAATTTGTACCTACCAATACGAGAGGGTGGTCTCTGTTCGACCACGCTGCCTGAATTACAATTCAATTCAGTGGCATTACAGGCAATTCTTCCCTTTCTTTCTGACAAGCATCCGAAGGTTAATCTTTCTCCTTCCATCTACACCAGCGTAAGGCAGAACATACTAGCATGAATCTAGAAAATAAATGGATTTTCAAAACTATTCCTGCATTTCCTTTAAGGTTGGGTACAAATAATTTCTGCCTAGCTCAATCAGATCATTGCCCCTCGGTCTGTGCTTAGCAGGAAGCAGACTCAGCCCATTCCCTACTCCTTTCATCTCTTAAAAGTTTTTCTAAATACACCTAGTGTAGCTGGGCAGAATGATGGAGCTGTATGTCTTTGTCTTTATTACCTGGTGCTGCCACCTGGGGAAGATCATACCTGCCTCTTAAATGAATACTATATTATTTTAGGAACATAATAGCCAAAAAAAACCAAAGACATCCTGTGCTGAGTTTCTCCACTTAAGACATAAGCCTGTTCTTTTCCACAACACCCTCTCATGTGGCACTCAGGCCATCCCACACATGTGCAAAATCACCATGCGAGTACTTGAGGACAGGTTATTTATGACTTAGAACTGATGATAAGAAATGTTAGTGACAATTCTGTGGTGCTTCAGACTTTGCACAGCTCCTGTTCTCTCGGTGACATAACCAAAGACCAGCACTCCTTTGAACCAAAAGCATCTCCTGAGCATTTTGTTTGCCAGCACTCAGCAGCAGACTGCTGGGAACACATGTTCCTCTCATCAGACTCTACTCTGGGTGTTATTCCACATTAATTATTATGGCTGAACCCAAACACATGCACAGAATTATTTTTCTGAAACATACCTATTCTACTGAGGATGTGTTTGCAGTGATTCTAATTATATTGATAGAAGGAGAAATGATGAATCTTAATCACATACCTAACGGCTAAGATTTCTAGTAGGAGAAATTACTCAAATGTGACCACTTTGCCCTTTGAGAAGATGCTTGATGTTCCTTTATGTATAAATCTTGATGTTCCTTTATGTATAAATCTTGGAAGCATTACAACTATGCACTTAAAATTAAGTAAATTATATTAGTGAATTACAATTAAATAAAAAAATCAAGCACTGTGAACTAGAATTATTCAGATTTTTTTCCTCCAAATTACAGAATGTATTTCCAAAGTAAAAAAAAAAAGTCATCACTGAAGTTCTCCTGATTATTTGTATGTGCCAATATTTTCCAGCTAAGGCTTTTAAAAACACAGTACCTCACTGAGCCTTTTTCACTTGTTATGCAGCATGTGCAGCTTTCTAGAACTATCAGTTTAGATTTAATAAAAGCTGCTATTCTGCATGTTCAAAATGTATTTCTTAGAGACACAGCAAGCTCCTGAAACCCCTGTCTTCCCAGAGTAAAATTCCCTTACATGTGCTTGCTGCAGGGGTGCCATATAGGACATGAGGCCCTTCCATCCTATGAGAAAATGAAGTGTGGTTGGAAAAGACAGAGAGGCTTCTTATGGTGTGGACCAGCAGCTTGTAACACAAATGATCAGAAGAAATTGTCCCAGGATCTGGCTTGTTTATGACCTGTGCTTTTCTGTGGCCCCCAAATTAGTGGGAGATCTAAAGGAGCTGAACTCAGTGGGACAGCAGGGACAAAGCAGGTAAAAGTCCAGGCAGATCTTGCAAAGCTGTAGGGCAGGAGAAAATCCATGCAGAGCCAAGAATCTCCACCCTCTGTGGGAACAAACACAGGAAACACCTAAAAAGGGCTGTGTCCACTCCTCTCTGCCTGGGTCAGGGCGTTTCCTGCACTTTGTGCTGTTCCATAGGCTCAGGAGAACGAGTCCAGAGCTATAAAATCACAGACTTTTAAGATCAGAGTAGATCATTACATCCATTGCCCCCAAGATGCAGCGGAAGAGGGAGATGGAGGGAACAGCAGATGGAGGGCAGGAACAGGGAGAGTCACTTTCCTTTCCACTGACTCATCTTCTGGAGCGTGTGCATGGCACAGCTCAGCCCTCCTACTCACCCACAGAGGCACAGTGTGCTGCCCAGCAATACAAGGAAACTTGCTGCTGGAAGGAAAAAAAAAAAAAAAAGTTTTAATTTCAGATTGCACTATTGCACTAGTTTGTTTTTTCCTTATCACTAACTTTGGAATCAAATACTTAAAGGCATAGCAGGTTCAGGGAGCTCAGGGTTCTTTCTCCAGGAGCAGCATTTTCCATTTTGAAGGACAGGGCTACTCTTTGAACCCAGGGGAATTTAGACAAATACAGGACTTGGCAAATCTGACCTTGTTGCTTTGTGGGGGCTGGAGTCAGCCACACGAGGAATAGCTCAGTGTGGTGTCATCAGTTCAACAGTTGCCATCCCCACCAATAAATCAGTGACTTCCTGCCCTGGATTACTCTCTGTCTGTCATAAATCACTTCTTACAGGGATCCAGACCACATCAGTGTCAACAATGTAAAATCTGCATCACTTTTGTACAACTGCTTTGCTTCTTTAGCATGGGAGCATCCACCAAGGTGCCCTAGACACCTCTGGGTGACCTGCAGGGCTGAGGATGGGTTTATATGTTATAACCACTTAACAAAAGTTGCTCATGATGCCCATGCTTTGCACCCCTGGAGTCAAAGCTGTCACTCAGTGATGTGGAAGGTTAAAATCTCCTCGATATTATAAGCAGTTTGAGGATTGGATCATTTTCAGGCTCTGTGCAGCACCTAACACAACAAATTGCATAACAGGGCTTTCCACACACATGCCAACACGAATAAACCAACAATACCATCAGAATATAAACTACAATAAAAGAAGGAACACTCTCCCCTCTTTGGCTGCTGTGCTGGAGAATAAGGCTGTCCCTGGCAGGCAGTAAAGGCAGCCTGGACCTTTAAGAGCAGCAGTAGCCAGTGCAGCTCTTCCTGGGAACTTTGGAACAGTCCAGGGTAGAAAGCCTGAGCTGACTGCCTGTGAGGTAAGCGCTGCGTGCCTGATCTTTAACTTCATCCTGCAGCTTTGGGTGACCCCCTTTGGAAAGCTCACCCCAGTGAGGCTGCACACTCTGCACAGCATTGCAGGTGTACTAGCAAAGCATAAACCACAGGAACCCCAGGGCTGATGCTGAGAGAGCGTTGCAAGGCTGTTTTCCAAATGCAACACGGAGTGTTTGAGAGTTAAACTAACCCTTTGTTTTGAGCCAGAGTGTATGAAAAATGCAGATATTGACCCACAGTGTAACTTAGAATCAAACAAACAGTGTAGGCATGTGCAAGAGGATCCAGCCTTGGAATTCCATGATGATTTTTAGCAGGGAAGAACTGATCCTAATATTCAGCCTAATTAAAAAGGACCCAGTGATCCCCAGGGACATGTGCAGACAGGCAGAACTAACATCTGAATCCCACTACCCACGAAGCTGCAGGAACTCTGAGCAAAGCTCTGCTGCTGCAGGGGCAGAAGCAAACAAGGCTGAGGCTTGGGATATTTGGCAACTCAGTTTTGGAACACAAACTGTCCCCCAGGAGAGGGCTTGCTCGCTGCTGCAGCCTCATCGCTCGCACAGCAGGAATGGCTGTGCCAAGGAAAAATCTGCCTCCAGGAAAGAGAGGGAGTAAATGCTGATTTATGTGGATGCTCCCTAATGTCAATGATGTTGGAGTGCAGCTTTATTATACTTAAACCTCTTTAGGTATTCTTTGAGATCAGAGCACATTTTGTCAGCCACTGCAAGGCTGTCTCTGAAGCAGGCTTTAAATTGATGAGGGCAGAGAAGGGGCAGCTGGGGAAACTGAGATATGGGCAGGGAATTTCCCAAAATGCTTTCCCAATATATTTTCCCATGGCCTTATTGCCAGTGCCCCATGGGGGCTCTCCATGGCTGGATGAGGGGAGCTGGTTTTATCCTGTGCTTTCCCCACGCAGTGAGGACACCCAGACCCAGGAGATGGGTTATAGGGAGAACATCAGGCCCTCTGCTGTGACCCAGGGCAGGGACTGATCTGGTTTTGCTAGAAGGCAAATTCCAAGCATGTCAGACTCACCAGGCTGATGCACTCCTCTGGACTCCTGCTGGTCACAGAGGTTCAGCTCAAAGTCCTCATGGGGTAAAGATGTTTCTATCTTCCTGTGTAAAACTGCTGAAAGTGGAAATAGAAAGAAAAATGAGGCAGAGGACAACAGGATGAGCCTGCCAGTGAACATGTGTTGGGAAGAAAATGGCTTTCTACAAGTGTTTCCAAGGAGATCCTCCCAGAGATGAGTGCCCTTGTCCTAAAAAAGGGATAGAAAAAAAATCATAAAATGCAGTATCAAAGAGACATTACTGTTTTTTCATGTAGACTCTTTGGGTGCTTTGGAAGTGAAAATGTTTATTTCTTATTCCTTTATTGGGATAATCCTCTATTCTATCACATTTTCCTGTTTGCATGAACTAGTCTGAATGTTGGTACTAGTGCAGATCAGGATCAATACAACCAAGTCATGTGAGTTGTGCTGCTGGCATCAAAACTGGGGTTAAAGTCTAGAGATTAGGCCATTGGATGTGCTCATCTGCTGGGGTGAGGGCACTTCCACCTGTGGATTTGAGGTGGGATTTTCACAAGTTTCTGGCATGGACATGGGGTCAAACTGCTGGGGGAAAAAGGTTGGACCAAAGCTGAGAATATTCAGTGCAAGGGAGTTTGTCCTGTCTTATCCACATCAAAGGGTTTTTGGAAAATCCTCCCAGGGAACATTCATACTGTTGAAGGACGCAAGAAATCCTCAGACTTTTTGGAAATTAACACAGCCCTTAACAGATGGTGAATTGTTCTGAACAACAAATATTGTTGCATGGAAAAAAAGCCACATTAAATCTAAAGTAAAGGCAAAAGAAATCCTTGCAGAGAGAAGTCACTGAATTAGAAGTCTTACAGGGAACCTTTTGTATCTTGGCCACACAACCAGTGCCAATGACAGAGTCTTTCTGCTAATGAAAGGAGATCAGAGATACAAAGATACATTTTCCAATAATTTGATCTGAAACCAAAGCCTTTAGTTTGTAAAAGATGGTCAAAGAAACCAAAAGATTGTGAAAATGCCTTGTATGTACTTTAAGATCAATTCCTTTGATCCTTAGGTTAGAAAAATTTAAGGCTCTTCCTTTCACAGCCAAAGCCCTGTCTAAACTCCCCAGGGAAATTTAAGAGATTAAGAAACCAATGATCTACTTCATGTGGAAACCTGTCTGAAATGGTGACACACTGAGACGTTAATCTGAGTTAACCGAATACATCAATGCAAAACCTTCCAGTTAAATTACCTGTGGGATAAAGAAAGAATTGCTTACCTGGTACAGTAAATGAGATCCTGCTGTGACTTTTATGCTGGTATGGTGTGGCAGCTTTTCTGCAAACCTGTTGTTTCTTGATTTTTGGAAACTTTTGTCATGTGGGATCCTCCTCTGTGGCCAGGAATTCTGCTATGGCACGTGCTGTGTCTTCCCATGGGAAAAACACCCACCTGGTTTGAAGGCAGCCCCTGAGAGAGGGAAAGCATTATTGCCACCTGTTGCTGTCCTTGTCTCTTTTTAAAGAAATACTTAAAATTCTTTTAGATCCTCAATAAAATGACCCTGACTACATTTGCAGGCTGGAGATACAGGAGTGAACCCCTTGACAGCTGCACAGCACTAACTGGCTACTTTTCTGCTCACACAGGCAAAATGAACATTGAGGAGTACTTTGGAAGAATATCTTTCAACAAGCCCCATAAGGATGCAGACCTGCAAACCCTGACAGCCATCTTAGAGCACCACATCCAGACCATTCCTTTTGAGAACCTCAGCATGCATTGTGGGGAGGCCGTTGAACTGGATTTGCAGTCTGCTTACGACAAGATTGTGAGAAAGAAACGTGGTGGATGGTGCCTGGAAACCAACCACCTCCTCTTTTGGGCCTTGCAAGAATTAGGGTATGATGTCTGTATTCTTGGTGCAAACAGCTATGAACCAGCAGAGAATGGATATGCTGCTGAGATGAACCATCTGCTGCTGAAGGTGGTGATCAAGGGAGATTGCTACATAGTAGATGCTGGGTTTGGTGGCTCCTACCAGATGTGGCAGCCACTGATGCTGATTTCTGGGAAGGACCAACCCCAGGGCCCTGGCATTTTCCGCTTCATGGAAGACAGTGGCACCTGGTACTTGGAGAAAGTCAAAAGGAAGCATTATATTCCTGAGCACAGCAATAAGGCCTCCTCTGATACTCCAGACATGGGGAATATCCGAAAAATACACAGATTTACTCTCGAGCCACGGCATATAGATGACTTCAGGGAGCTAAATGTGTACCTCCAAGTGTCTCCAGATAACATCCTTCAGAAGAAGTCAATCTGCAGCCTCCAAACCACCAGTGGGGTCCTTGCCTTAGTTGGATGGACCCTCACTGAGATGAAGTACAACTACATGGAGGGCATGGACCTGGTGAACATCACAACCCTTACAGATGAAGAGGTTGAGAAGACACTGAAAGACAAATTCAGTATAGTACTGGAGAACAAACTTGTACCAGTAAATGTTCGTGGCTTGCCACCTAATTTAGTGGATAAGATCCAACTGTAACACTGTGCTAGATGGATCTTTAAATAGCCAAGAGAAAAATTCTAAAATTAACATTAATTACAGTGATCTCATTTTTAACTTGAGCTAGTCACCAAGCTTGGTAAGTTCTAGTACATTGCAAATTAACTGCATATATCGATTGCATATTTTTTATTAAACCTCTCCTTCTTTAGAAACCAAGACATCTTACTAGCTCTATTTTGCTCATAGAGAAGTTGTTTTTTGACTCCTTAACTTCTTGTTCACCTTCTCAAGAACTCGTTTTATTGCAGATATATCTTGTGGCAAATGAGACCAAAATGATGCAGAGGGAGAAGCTGTATTATCATTTTACACAAAAGACCTCTAACCCTTTTTGGCATTATTTCCAATCTTCTCAGTGACTTTTACAAATTATTCACTTCCCTTAACAGTCTTAAAGCTGAGCTGAATTTGGCTTTTAAAGACTTTGTAGAAAAAAAGAAAGGTTAAAACTTTCTCAAAACAAGCCACCACTAGGTGTTGATTAGCTTACAAAAAGTTGAAAGACTTGAGTCCTGTTCCCTTTTCAGAAATTGACTTAAAGTAAGATATTTATCCAAGGGTACCTAAATCCCCCAAAATCTCTCTAATTTTGAATACCCACTTTTTCTGTGTCTGATTTATCTGTGTCTCTGAACTCTGAAATCTGTAGAAGATGAGATGACTCAACAGTTCTTAAAATCAGGCTTTTGGTATCAAAATTGGAAAAAAAGTTCAAACTATAAATGCAATTTTTGGGACCAAGCCTTCATTTGATGGAGGACATGACAATATTACAGATAAAATCTTTGTATTTATTACAAACAGTATTCTGCACAAAAGCTACTTTAAAAAATTATGGATGGAAAAGAAAGCCCTAGGAAGTGAGGACATGCCACCAGTGTGATATCCATAACACAGAAGCCTTTTACCTGATGGTACCTGTACAGGATGTGCCATGGAAGAGAGCAACAGAAGAACATCAGCCAAGGAGAAGACTTTAATGCCTGTTTTAGTCAACCACGCTGACCTACAGGGCACCTGATGTGCCTAAAACTCAGGTGCTTCCCCAGGTGCAGTCTAATATCAGGCCTCCTCTGATATTCCACCTCCATCAAATGAAGTGGAGACAGGCTTGACTGGGGGAGAATTAAATAAACAGCATTGCAATGCTTTGAGGATGCAGGAGGCTAAGTTTTAGAGCAGAAATGCACAGCAATATTTGCCATGGCATTCATTAGGTGTGGCAGCTCCACAATAACTCCCCTGCTGCAGCTGAGGTGTTGAACAGATTGAAAAATTCCTGTGTGGGCGAAGAAGGGTCATTTGTGCATCCATGGAGCTCAGGGACACAGAGCCTGCAACCCCTTGGCACCTCAGTGTACCCATCAGGGCACAGATGAACATCCTCCACTGCAAAGTGCTGGTTTGCAAAATAACGGTATTTAATTTTAAAAAGTTACAATGCCATGTGCAACAGCCTACTGTAATTATTTAATATGGAAAACGAGTTCATTCTGGTCTTAACTAGGGGAAAGCATAAACATCTACTAATAGAGAAGAAACAAAGTTTAATTTGCTCACGGATCAGCGAAGTCCAAAAATGTGAATTCATTTTGGATGGACTCTGCCCTTTCTTGGAATTTAAGATTCAGGAGCGAGGGCCAGCAGAGCTTAGAAAGACAACCCTCACGATTTGTACCCACTCCTGGCTTCACTGACTGCTGCCCCTGTAATAAACCACCCAGAAATTGAATACCTCAATAAATAAAAAGGGATCTCATAAGAGGTAAGTTTCGGTTTGTTGTTTTTTTTTCTTAAAAAACCCCTCCAAAGAAAGATACAAAAAACCTGGTTTCTTTATGATGGTAAAGGTCATGGACAATAACGTAAGCAACATTCTCTAGGAAAAATGTTCAAAAAATGTGTGGATATAGAGCTAAAATATCACCTGTTAAATGGGCTCTTAAAGAGGGCAAAACACTGATGTGCAATTTCAATTCTTCTACCTTTCACTCTTCAGGAGAAGCTTCCCTTCACTATAAAATAGATTCTTTTGTTTAGGTACAATAGTAGATATGAATTTAGAACTGCAACTTCTTGTTGGAAGTCATGCTTTTAGATACTTAAATTTATTTAAAAGTACTTCAAGTGCAAAGGAAGCAAAAGTTCAGAATCAATAGATTCTGCTTTAAGGGAATGAAATTACAGCTCTTTAAAAACAACTTTAAAAAATTACAGACTCTGGATTGTGAAATCCAGAAAGTCCATGTGCTGATGTATTAGAATAAAGGAAGACAAATAACATATTTTCAACAGTGGAATTGCTGATACTGTGTATAATCCGGGTAAGGAATATTTTTGTATGAACACCTTCATTTGCACCCTTAAAAACCTGCTGATGTTTTCTCTGCATAAATCACAACCACATTTGTGGGATGACATTTTCAGTACCTGCCTTTTCATCTGGTCTGCTCACATTTCAAAAGAACAGTGGCTTTCATCTCCTGCAGTCCAGATCTAATAGTGATCAAGCATATTATGGAGCTGCAGAAAGAAATTACAAATAATACAAACTTGAGAACTAGCTTTATACTGGTGTAATCTATTTAGCATTCGCAGTCAGAATGATAGGATCAGATAAACTCGGATTCTGCAAATTGGAAGTGCCATGACTTTTATGTTACACTTAACAAATATTACATTGAACATATCCTCCAACAATACACTTAGATATCATGGAAGCTAAATTCCTCTCTGTAGCAGGTAACCTGTAGTTTCTGCTGGTGCTCTCCATTCACTTGGGACAGCTGCCTCTACATCATGAATATGCACAGCATGAATCTGCCACTGAGAATCATCTTGAGAAAGTCTAGTTTGCAGTAAACATTCAACAGTTCACTGCTGATTTTAAAGATTGGTGAGTTTTGAGAACGTTTGGGAGCAGAGAGAGTAAAGCAGCCCCTGTTCATTTTCAGGGTGGCCTGTGAGACACACTCACAGGAGGGAATGGAGGTGTGCTCCTTGTCTTTCAGGCCACTCACCTCCATTCAGATCTATTACTCCAACACCAAAATGAGTTTCTACAACACTCAGAGCAGACACAAGACTCAGTGGTCTGTGACTCTTTGAAAAGTCAGAGTTTTTCCTGTTATAATTATCTGAATAAAGCTTGTCACTTTACTTTTCATGTTAACTTTTGGTAAGCGGTGGAAGAGCAACATGTACTGAACAAGCGATTCATTTACTGTCACGTCCATCAGTGGCAGGCTCATGAAGAGAACATGTGAATCCTGGCTCAGACTGTCCTCCCTCCATTGGCAGATGACACAGCCTCCCCCAGTGACAGTCCTGTCACTGAACAGTGGCTTTAGACCATTTCTCATGAACCCTTGGACACACTCCCCAGCATGATCTTATATTTCTTCTTAACTCTGCTGTTACAATGCAAATACAGCAAATCCCCATCTCGCAGCTGCCTCGTATGAAACTGAAATGGCATCAGCTGTTTGCCAGAGGGATGACTCTAAGACAAAAGCAAACCCTCACACACACTGCTCTTTGCTCAGGGAACCATTTGATAGGAATACTTGTTTCCTTTAAAAGCTGTTCTGATGAGGTTCAGTAGATTGAAGAATCTTTGCTGGCAGGGCCAGGGTAGCTTTTCACAGCATCATAAATCACTGATGTAAAGAAACCAAAACACAATTCCTTCCTTTACAGGTGAGATGAACCTTGAAGAGTATTTTGCCAGAACTGGCTATAAAGGCTCCACTGAAAAACAAGATTTGGAAACCTTAACCGATATATTCCAGCACCACATCCGTGCTGTACCCTTCGAAAACCTCAGCATCCACTGCGGGGAGAAAATTACTTTGGAGCTGGAGCACGTTTACAACAAGATTGTGAGGAGGAAGCGGGGTGGCTGGTGCATGGAAAACAACCAGCTGCTGGGCTGGGTGCTGAAGGGGCTGGGGTACGACACCAGCTTCCTGGGAGCCTATGTGTTCAACCCCCACCAGAACGCCTACGCCACCATCATGACCCACCTCGTAGTGAAGGTCGTCATCGATGGCAAAGCCTACGTGGTTGATGGAGGCTTTGGGGTGTCCTACCAGATGTGGCAGCCCATGGAGCTGGTGTCAGGGAAAGACCAGCCCCAGGCTCCTGGCGTCTTCCGCTTCACGGAAAAAAACGGTGTCTGGTACCTGGAGAAGATGAGACGGAAACAATACATCCCCAATCAGAGCTTCTCCAACTCTGATCTGCTGGAGAAGAAAGAGTGTAGGAAAGTTTATATGTTCAGCCTTGAGCCACGGACAGTGGAAGATTTCCGTTTCCAGTGCACATACCTCCAGACCTCTCCAGACTCCCTCTTCACAAAGAAGTCCATCTGCACCCTCCAGACCACCGATGGATTCCGAGCGCTAATTGGGTGGACGCTCACTGAGACCACGTACAACTACAAGGAAAACATGGATTTGGTGGAATTTGTAACTCTTGAAGATGAAGAGGTGGAAAAAACCCTCAAAGAGAAATTCAACATCACCCTGGAGAGAAAACTTGTCCCCATTAATGTTAAAGGATCTTACACAATCTAGGAAAAGCTACAGTAATGCTACCTGTGTACAGCACTTTCCACTGTCTGTGCTATCCCTACTGCAAGGTTATGGGACTCTTTTGCAAGTGACTGAAGGATATATACATTAATATGAGATTAATGTGAATTTCACTTTGGGAAAAATCAGAAATTTAAGACTCTTGAGTCAGGTAAAATTATTTGCTGGGAGATGACTGCTGTTCAATTTTTGGCACAAATGTAGGATTTGATTTGAATCTGGTTATAAGCTTGGGTAAGAAATATGTCTGGGGAATTTTGGACTGCCTGTAGTATGGATTATTAATTGTGATATGCTGCCAACACATTTTCTAAGGTTATTATAGGGGAGACAAGTCATCTGTGAGCATTTAGACAATGAAGTACACATTTAAAACTTCATTTTTTACAAGATCCAAGCACTCACAGCTCATCTCATTCCTCTACCTTTAATATGAGTAAAACATTGTCATCTTGGAAAGGAGCATTAGGAGGCATAATTCTTTCACCATCATCCTTAGACAAACCATAGTACAAAATGAAAATCATCATCATGTGCATCCCTCTGGCCATTACTGCAGTAAACTGCCCCAAGTAATTTTTGGTATGTAGCTGTTCTTCTGGTGATGAAAATTCTATATATTGCAGTGTTATTGTGGCTGATGGGCTCTAAGGAGATAACTACTAAGTTTTGTTTCTGAGATGTAATCATCCTATAAACTGTGACTGGTACTTAAATGTCACAGCTGGCTTAGATTTACTTTTGTCCCAAAAGAGGTGGAAATTCTGTACTTTTAGGACTCCATTATATTTTTGAATGAAGCTAAGCCCACTATACCTTTAATTTTGTCCTGCAAACATGAGTGTCCATATGGCTGTCCTGAATGGGTACCCCTTAGCACAGGAGCTTTAATGCCATTAGTGTTTGTTCATCTGTATCAAAGCAACCCAAGGAGCCAGCCAAATCTAAAGGAAACCTTTTTTCACAATCACGTTTCTCCATTTTTCAGAAAATGTTGTTCCTCCTACTATGCTTCTCTGCAAAAAGCCCAACCAAGGAAACCAATAAGAAAAGGAAAACATTCTTAAATGCATCAAAAATTAGCACAAACAGTGAAAACCACTCTTTCTTCCAGTCTGTAATAAGTCTGAGTATTGGTCAAATGTTGTTTCCTCCCACTGAATAGTCTTTTTGCTCAAAGACATCATCTGATCATTAATCTCACAAATGCTGTAAGTGTATACCTGAAAATAAATAAAAGGAAAATAAAGACATTTTGAGTTGTTTTAGGTGCAGCTGCCCCCAGCTGCACACACCATCTGCCCAGTGAGGGCTGTTCCCTTCTGCTGCTGATCTGCTGGCCAACCCTTCCCACCTCAAACTTCTTAGGATCATAGCATCACTGAGGTTGGAAAAGCCCTTTAAGATCATCGAGTTCAACAATCAACCCAACATCACAACCATGTTCACCAATAATCTCTGTCCTCAGGTGCCACTTCCAGGAATGGTGACTCCACCACTGCCCTTGGCACTCTTCCAGTCTTTTCCAACCCCATGAGAATATTATCCTAGTATCTAATCAAAACCTTCCCTGGCATAATTGGAGGCCATTTGCTGTCATCCAGTCACTTACTACCTGTTCCCTGGAACCTGCTACCTGTCACTTCTTGAACTAAACAGGCCAATATTGAACAATTGCAGTAGTTGGAGAAGGTGAGTTCCTACAGGTACCTGGATGAAGAGGTTGTAGGCTGAGGAAGATGATCACTGAAGAGAAGGCTCAGGAGTCATCTCTGCTGGGCTTGGCAGCCAGCAGCTCTGGGCTGACTGTGGTGTGTGCCAGCTCACGGCCTGGGTGCACAGATAGTTGCACAGGGATGAGGAACTGAGAGCCAAGCAAGAGGTGACAGGGGACACTGAAAGACCTTATGGAGGCCAGAACAGATTTTCTGTTAATAATGGAATTATGGGATTTGTTCAGTAATTTGTATTCAGCTTATTCTCTCATATTAATATCCCATTAAAGGTTTCTACCCCTTTCTAAATAATTGATCATGACAAGGTGCTCCCCAAGACCTCAGGGAACATTACAAGCTTCAAAACACTGACCACCTCCATTCTATCTGATGGGATTCTCATTTACCCAGCTCACCAACCCACATTTCTCTGTGCCATCAACCACAGCTGTTCTAGTGTCTTGAGGACAGCGATTAACAGGACGGTTATTTTGCCTCCCATCTTCCCTAGAGCTTTTAATGCTGTTGCTCTGAGATAATTGCTTGGATTCTGGCAATAGTTTCTTGGGCAGTTATGGGCTCCTATCAGCATTCCACTGGGGCCTGCAGAGATGGGACTCACCCAGCTACCCCTTCTACTGTTTGGTTTTTACCAAAGATCTCCTGAGCTGCTGGTGACTGAGGCTCCAACCGTCCCCCTGACTCCCATCTGTTAATAACCGCTCTCTAAGAGGGATTTTTCATCTTGACGTGACAATTATAAGCAGAACCTTACTGAGAAACATAAAATCACACAAAGAAATATCAACACATGCAGCTAAGGAACAGTTTCACAGTTTAACTGAAGCTCCCCAAAAGCTGATGAAAGCAGGTTATTGAGGTGTGAATGCCAGGCCCAAAATGACTCAGAGGTTTGAGACGAGAATGGTGTAAAACCAAACAAAACCAAACAAACCCCCAGGCCTCATGCTGGGGTTCCATTAGCAAGGCAGTATTGTAGAAGCTGATGTTCTCCCAGTCTGAAAAGAAAACAAACCACCAGGTCCTTAAAGCATCGGCTCTCATAGAAACTTGAATTCACATGCAGTGGGGAACTGTGGGATGCCTGCCATCCTTCCCTACCACGATGCTTTATTAGCACTCTCAGAGAAAGGTTTAATGAGAGCCTAAGTGACTTTACAGTTTTAGTTGTGGACTAAACTAAAATGTTGTTCAAATGAAGCAAAACAAATGCTGAGAAACCGCCCCCCTCCGTCCTTAGACTCATCTAATTCCAAATACAATTTAAAAGCATGGTATTCCAATCAAGAGAAAGACAAGACAATTTCTTTTAAAGTCTGAATGCTGGATGAAGTCCCAGAATCCCAGCCCAGCTGCCCATTACACACACAGGCAATGCCCAATGGCAACGACAGCCACCCGTGGTTGTAGCATTGCATAATGGAGTTTCTCATTAGAGAACAAGACACAGAGTACAAGAAACATGGTTCAAACTCCACAGCTCCACTGAACATCCTGCCCCTCCCCAAGAACCAAAGTTTAATTAGCTCAAGCATTACTAAATTCAACTGGATGGCTCACTTCAGTTGGACTCTGGTCCTGGGCTTTTTAAGATCCAGTACTAAGCAGAATAGAAGAGAAACATCAGCAAGAAAGATGAAGTTGTTCAATACTTCCACATTTTCAAACCCAGCAGTTATTACAAAATAAGCACCATCAGCCTGCCAAAGGGAGGGACCAAACTTCTCATGACAAGGGACATAGATATGTGAGCTGCCAGCACCACCTACAACCACACTTCAGGCACCTCAGGGTCACAGGCGCCAACACTCCTGGTGCTAGTTATCACTTTACCAGTTTCATTTCGCAGGTAGCCATTTTCTGTAATAAAAGCACTACTTACCCAGCTTGCTTCTGTATTCAAAGAAGAAACACTTTTCATTTAGAAACACGACCACGTGGGAAAGTCCTACAGCTTAGGAGCTTGCACATAAAATGTACTGGAGTCTGTGTCAGAGCCAAGAAAGCCTGAATCAATGCAGGTTTGCTTTATGAATATTTCACTGCTACGCTTACACCTCTGTCAAGAGTAGTTCAAGCACAGATTTTATACAGCAGAATGTTTCTACCTCAGGTAGGAAGCTCGAGTCAGATTTAAATCCATCCATCCATACATGTATTTATACCATTGGAAATGCAGACAGGTATTTCAGAAGATCCCACCACGTCTGCCTGTAACTCTGTACTTAAAGTACATTTTAAAAGTCACACAGGGATGAGTTTTGGTTTTGTCTTGCTCACAATAACACACTATGGATGGTGCTTTTAAAGGCACATTTTGCAAATGCCCCATGAATAAAAGATCATGCTAAAAATAAGTAGCTTGTCTTACTGCAGCACTGAGCCACCAGCTGAATGTGAACAGCAAAGCTCCCAGATATAAAGACATTAAACTAAAATCCACCTTTTCTTCACAGTTGGTGTTGGGCATGTTTAGGAAACAGAACCAACCTTCCTCTGTCCCAATTTGTGGATTTTCTAGGAAGCTCTTTAGCTTCTCACGTGCTTATCCGTGCACCCTGCCACTCACATATCCAGCTATCCCTCAGGAAATGACATGAAATTGAGGAGGCAGAATGCCCTTTGATGAGAATTACCCCCACTGGACTGAACAGAACCCTGCAATGCAGGAGAGTTCTCTGCAGAACCCTGAAAAAGAAAGAATCCACACAGAATTCATCTCAAGCACTGCTGTTATCAAAACAACCCAAAAGCTTCTTTACATGGCACCACTGGAATCTTGCCCAACCCACGGTCTCTCAGGACATGAATTGCAGTGACACCTCCTGGCTGCTGGTGGTTCACCAGAACACACTTTACCCCCCAGCTATTTCACAGCTATGCAGAAATTCACTCTCCATTCAAGAAATGCGTTCAGAGAGAAAGGAATCCTTTTCCTACTAATAAGCAAAGAAGAAGAATGGGATATATTCCAAGTTTTTCTTGTGATGACCAACAATAAATCATTTCATAGCTCAGGTCACATCTTCCATGGGAAGAAAAATGTCTTGCCATCATTAACTCCTTTTCAGCTAGCAGTAATATATGATCAGGTTTTAAGTAATTGAACCAGTAGCATTTAATTAGCTCTGAAAAACTATCTCAGATCATGAATCACAGCCTTTCCACCTGCACAAAGTCCCCTTACTAGGTTAAAAGTATATTTCTCTTTCCATGTGTGATCCATCTTGAATATCTAATTAGGTGCTCCTGATATATGGATCATAGTTCATATATCACATGCAAAATACAGCAGACACAGTGTGTCCTTCTTTAAATAATTGAGTTTCACATCTTGCTTCACTGAGTTGTTAAAAAAAAAGACCAAAAAAAGCCTCGTGCCCATGGCAGAATGGCCACTCCTCGCTTCAATTAACAAACTGCTCTTTCTCCAGAGAGCCAGGGTTAAGGATGAGTAGCTTGGACATCCTGAGGAAATGCAGCAATAGCAATATTTCTAGTGAAAGGCTGTACACAGAGAACTGCTACGATTTCAGGCAAGACCACACTGATGTTTTTCAACAGGCCCAGAGCCCCAGCTGACCAAAGAGAATGGTGTTTCTATCCTAACACTACTTCAGATGGTTTCACCACATGCTAAATAAATCAGTGCACTCAGCTAATGTTGGGAGACATCTGTGGCCAGCAGAAAACAGGATCACTCCTTGTAGCAGACTGTATTAAGTGTAATTTTTACATTAAATAAGCTAATCCACAATCATTAACACAAAACCCCACAGTTTTTATTCACCCTTCAAGTATGTTTCTGAAACTGTTATTATGCTTTTATGACAAGACTTACATAATTATAAGATTGGATTTTTTTTTCTGAAAAAGAGGCAAAATTAGCAACCCTCTTTTGGAAGGCAGAAACTAAGATCTGTCAATCCGTAAACATTGCCCAGTATTTGGCTTGCTGTATAAAAAAAGTTTCACTACAAAATCCTCTATTTTTAAATAAACTTAATAAAAAACATAATTCAATAAAGTGGATTTCATCTCTCTGTTCTTCTCCCATCTTATTTTCAGCACAGTTAAAAAGCCCACAAACCAAGCACATTTCTGCTGAATTTTTTTAATTTGAAGAGAGCACAGGTTTCATTTTCATAATAAAGCAAGCAGTGAAAGCTGAATTGCCTTGCTGAATCGGACACAGCTCATCCTTACTCCAAGTATTTCTTTCAGATGTTATCCTAAATTGTAAGTAATGTTGCTTTTGATTGCATGCAACATTCAATTTAACTATGCAGAGCATTTAAAGAGGCTGATGGGCTGAGTGCCCCACTCATGAAAAGCTGCTGAGAGAGGAAAGGATGTACAACATCCATTATATAAACACCCACTTTGGAAAGTGTCTGTCCTGTGGATGGTAGAAATTTCAATGAGAATAGAACAGATTTACAAATCCACCCTTTACATTAAATAGCAAAAACTCCAAACAATCTCCAGTTATTGGTACTCTGGTTGGCATTAGGTAACAAGCTCCACTTGTGCAGTTGACATTAATCCTGAGGTTTTAAGAACATTTTCTTAGCTCTTTTACTAGGTCTTCTGTTACTATTCCCCTCTTCAACTTCATCATCTTCATCTTCATCATCATCCTTCAGTACACGCTGGTCTCTCTTCCTCAAAAATTTCTTCCCTATTGTTCCCACTAATGTCTCGTATCTGTAGAGAGAATAAAAAAAATTACACTTTTTACTAAAATCAGAGGAGAAATCATGAGGCATATCCTAAACCTAATCAACAATTTAAGTGGTGTAAAAACCTGGTCATTAAAAGCTTGGAGAAGCACAAGTACTACATGACTTGTTACATTATTATTCACTCTGATAGTTTCAATTTGTTAGCAACTGGTAACAAGGAGGGAATTAGCATGGAATACCTGGATATCAAAGGGCAGAAACCCCCTACAAGTTATTTTATCCCCAAATGTGATGAAGATTCAAGTGAATATACACCAGCATTCCTGGAAAATTGATTTGGTACAGCTCCATACTTAATATGGGCTTTTAAAATTTTGTTTGTTTCCTTTTTGGGTTTTATTTCCCCATACATAATACTGTAACACATTATATTCCTAGCTAGTACTGATTATGTCATAACATCTAAGTTACCTTCTGGCCATTTCTTCATCTGACACATCAGCCTCCATTTTATCATCCTCTTCAATTTCTTCTTCCTTGCACTTCGAGTTCATTTGGATCATTAACTTCTGAAAATGAAGTGAGAAACAGCTTAAACATATAAACATGACACAATGGCAATAGTGCTGAAATTCACTGGTAGAAGAGCATAAGAGGTAAGAGTCAAATTTAGTAATTCTTTTCTGTTCCTGGTTAGGCTAGAGCTCATCATTATGAAAACTCATGAAGAAATGGCAACAGAGAGACAGTGTTTTCAAACACTCTAAAGAGCACCCCAAACATCTCCAAGATTTTCATCGTGATTTTAGCACACAGACTTTGAAATGGTTTTGTTAAGGAGAAAGAATATCTTCAAGGATTTACAGTAAAAGCCATGTAGCAATTCTAAACTGAGTCACAGGGACTGGAAGTTCCAAGTAACTAAAATAATCCTCTAGTAAATTACCTTACATAGCTTTCTGCAAATCTCTTTAGTCTTTACACCTTCTCGTGCTTCAGTTCAGTGGTAACCTTTTTATTACTGTCCCTGTGTACTTACATCAGCATGAATCATTCCCAGAAAGAAATTAAAGACTCTCTTGCCCAGCATTTTTACTTTGGAACTCTAAGCCCTTACTTATACAATTAAGTGTTGGATAAATAGGATTGAATGTTTTTAGATTGGACGCTGCATTCTATGTCAGGAGGAAAAGTGAGCTTTTGTTTTGGTGAGCAGCATGTGGGATGGTTTCCTCACTTCAGGGAGGGAAAATCTGCAGGAGTCATGTAATTACTGACCAACAACACAGCTAGGCAAAAAGATTCTGTTTACCAGATGCTGCACTGATCAACATTTAGGGTTGAATGATGGAGTTTCTGGACATGGGAGGATTTATGGAAGGTGCTGCAAAGGTCAATAAGGCTGCAGTATAAACACTCAAATCCCCATCTCCAAGGGCTTCAATCCCAATGTAAGACAACCTCAAACCAGGACATTGAAATGGTACCTCAATTTCTGGATTGAATCCTTTGAAGGACATCCTGCCATAAACGAGATCCTCACATCGCAGAAAGCTTCTCTCTTCTATTATACAGCTCCTGCATGAAACCCCAAACCCAGCATTTTGTTAAACCATGCACTTTAAAATAATCAAATTAAACAAATGCAAAAAGGATGTGCTGTCTTCCCCCATACAAATAAACAATGCCATAGTGTATTTTAAACCATCAACTACTTTCTGCTTAATTGCTCTGATAAATCTATCAGTACAAGGAGCTTGGAGTGCAAAGAAATCCTTTTTGCCAGTAAAGCTGTGCCAGTTCCACAAGCAAAATTAACTCTCCTGACAAAAAGCACTCTTTGCTGTATGGTTCTGCCTACATTAATACTTTTGCCAGAATAAAAATACCACATAAATATCACTCCCCAGGTGGCACTACTATACCAGCAAAAGCTTCTAATTAATTTTTCATTGTGCTGTTAGACCAGGCATTAGTTGAGTCTGTCAGGGTATAAAACACTGTGTCACTCTCTGTTCAGCAGACAGATTTCCCCCTTCTCCCTCCTTTTTTTCCTCTTTTAATGAGCATGGAGTGAGAAAAGAAACATGACCCTGAGGCATTCATAAAACACGTGTCAGATAAAAGTACTTCCGTGGATTGTTCCATCCTTTTCCTCACACATATGTTCTGGTTTCCTCATCCTCTTCATCTCCCATGTAAATCAAACTCTCATGATCACAGCATTTAGGCTGAACAGATTGAGCTCATTGTCCTGCCTCAAGGCAGAATCAGTTACACGTGTGCCATGAACAGCAGAGGTCCAGCTAACCTGTCCTCAAAAGACTTCCCATGATGAAGAATCCAGTGTCTCCTCAGGCAATCTACTCCAGAGCTTCAATAGCCTTATTGTTACAAAAGTTCTCCCAATGTCCAGCTTGAACACTCCTTGCTGCAACTGAAGCTCAAATGCCTTTCTGTCATATCCACCAAGAGTAATGGAAAAGAGTTTATCAATGGCCTTATTCAGCTACAGTTAATTCCTTGGGTCCCAGCTTTTTCAAAAGTATATATGTTCTCCCTCAGTGGATTTTTTTTCCACTTTTGAAAGGATGAAACCCAAGCAATTTCAAAAGTAGTTCTCCTGCTATTTAAAGCACCTTTTAAAGAGCAGGACACTTTTTTCCTTATTAGCTAAGCCTTCCTTTATTTTTGCCATTATCTCTCCTGTTTCAAAACCAAGATTTGAAGTGAGCTGGACACAAGAGGACAGAGCTGTCCTGAATCGACTTAACCATGTGACTGGAGCTGAATTTATTAACACAAGGTTTCAAACTTCTTTTTTTCAAATGAAGGGGAAAAGCAGCAATGAATGAATTGGATCCTGACTGAAAAAAACTAATTACATACATCTAGAAGAATGTGTGAGTGAAAGAAAACAACACACACAAGAATTGAAAGTAGGTCAAACTACACTAGGCAAACTCAAGAACAGCCCTAAAAATAAGTAATAAAAAAAGTTGTAATGCCAGTCTGTCACTATTTCTGCCTCTGTTAACTGGTTATTTATAATACTTATCTTACAGGAAAAAATATGAATATGCTATTTCCATTTCAAAACAATCCAAAAATGATAAAAAAGTACAGAAGATTACAAGCTTACTCTTTTTCCTTTAGATCTGGTACATCGAGATACCAGTGTTCTTCACTAATTATCTTCTTTTCTTCCTCTTCTAGTTGTTTTTTAGTTTGTGAATCCAAACCCCTTTGCATGAACTATAAAGAAAGACACAAACACAGAACTTCAGTTTTCTGCATCATGAGTATCTTCTGAATATGCAGTAATTAGACGATGGCAATTATCCATTACATAATGTTTAGCAGTTAATAAAAAGTAAATGTTTTTGGTGATAGTTTTTCTCTGAGTTTGGTCAAAGTTGGGGCAAACAGACAATGGAAAATTATAACAGCTGATCACAGCCATCTGCTGAAAATCAACAGTCAGTCACACCTGTACTTACATATAAAGAAACAGACCTGTCCTGGCCAGTTTTGATGGATTGGAGTTGTCACAATTCCCTAATTTTACTAAGGTTTTTCTAATGTTTCAGCAAAGGCCAGACAGCAGGTAATGAAGTTATGGCTGCACATCAGGCACCAACTCCACCCATACAAACAGCACTGGAGCTCAGAGCTAGAGGTGGGTCATACCAGGCTGGCCATTTTTTGAAAGATCTATACTTTGAACCATCCTCTTCCTTTCTCAGATTTAATGAGCTGGATTGCATTTATAGCTCTGAGGGAACAAACCTGCCTTTGGAAGTGGAAAAATGTAAGACTTTGAAACCAGACTATGAGGAAATGTCCTCTGTATCCAGCTGTGCTAAAAGGAAGATGTTCCCAGCTCTTCAATTCTCACTGACCCACAAAAGTGTGGTCCAGTCCTGTATTGAAGCACCTGTTAAGTCACTGCAGGAACAGTCTGCCAAAATAGCTGAGACCAATAATGAAGTTTAGGGCAAGACTGCTATTTTCTCCTAATACAAGGACACTCCTGTCACTTGCTGCCTCGGTGATAACCTCTGTCAGAGGATGGGAACAGCAGGTAGGAACAGTAACCTCTCAACAGCTGGGAGCAGAAGAAGACATCTGTCACAGCCTATAAAAAACTGCTGAGAGCACAGAACTACAGAGCTGAGGCCTGTGAAACAGCATTTTAATTTCCATTTGTCTCAAGTCAGGTGCCTGAACTGAGTGACAATTAAGTCTGAACAATGTCAATGAAACATACTGGGAAAAAAACCAGAACTCTTCAAAATTTTGTAGTGATAATCCATATAGTCTCACCCCTTTGAAAGCTGGGACCTTGCTGAGGATCTACAGAAATTGGTGTTGGAATAACTGAACCTGTCAGAGGTCTACATTTCTACCAACCTAAACTCCAGATAGAGGCAAGTCAACAGTACAGTTCACACACAGTCATGTAAAAATATGTAGATAATATAGGTGTGCAATGTATGTATTACAGACAACCCACACATCTTTTCAGTCTTTACAAAATGCCCAACCAAACCAAAATCAGAAGTACAAGCCAACAAAGCTAGTGTCTATTTTCCATTTCTATTTGCATCCACTGTACAAAATCTTTAATGAAAGGAAAATTGACTCCTGTTTTCTGAGTCGATTCAGAATATGTCAAAGCTTTCTAATTAAAATTACAGTATCTTCTTGAGTAAAATAAGTGAATCTATCATGTGGAAAAACATATTGCTCACAGAAATTGGCTAGCCAGTCAGAAATCTCAACACAAGAAATTCTGCTACAAGAACCCAATTAAATAATCATTTTACACTCCATTTTAAAGATTATGTTCCTAAAGATTACTACAGGAAAAACATAGATAAAAATTATGTGATCAGGTTTCTCTTGAGTGTAAACACACACTGATGAATTTAAAATATACCCATTGTGGTAGGCACAGAATATGTAAGTCAATTACTGAGGAGTTGTTTGGGTGAATTTCCCCAAGTTATGAGACCTGGATCAAGTGGTGCAAGATCTAAAAGTTTGTCTCCACGTGGCCCAAAATCTACTGCAAATGATCCTTCCAACACCACCAACCACACATCACCTCTGGGTGCCACTTCACCCTCTTGCTGAATTCTGGTAATACACTGGATCACTATCTGCAGAGGCAGCTGCTCAAGGCTTAATTAAAACATTTGTAAACAGGAAGATCTGCAGAAACAAAGTGCTAGATGCAAGATCTGTGTATGACCTTTGCAAAACCTACTGATCTCTTCAAAGCTGGTTATTACTGCCTGGACTGTGAACCTGCAAATGTCATGGCAGCATATTCACATGGCTGGTTCTCCACGGCCTTCCACAGAAAAACAATCTAAAATCCTGCTTTTGAAATCTCCAGGAGGCTGGTAAACTGGCAAACAACAGAAAGAAAAATTTCATTTTAAAAGTGTATTACATAAAAATAAGGAAAAATAATGATGCTGCCATCCAGGTTACAGGAGTCACACATTGCTGGCTGACTCATTTCAACACCTACTCCCTTTTGAGAGCAAGGCAAGATGTATATTGTTCTTTCTGTGTACAAATTTCAGATTTAGCAGCATCTGTTAATTAGGGTAAATTGTCCATCATCTAACTGTAGCAGAGTGCACTTTACGTGAAAAATTGAACTGAAGTCAGCTCTTTTAAGCCAGAATGTGAAATATAGGCCCATATAAATATGTGGGGGGAAAAAGGGCTAAATAAAACACCACAAGCAAGAAGCCACAAAGGCCCCATCATAGTCACTTAAAAAATTGAATATTAACATTAAAATTAAAAAAACCCCCTCAACTTTTCCTGGTTGTTTTCCAGCAACAAAGGACCATCAATCAGAGAATGTACTGTACTGAATTAGAAATTGTAGTACATGGTGCGAAGCAGAATCCATTAGCCAGTGAGCAGAGACTAATTTCACTCTGGTGAGATGAGATTCACAATTCTAAGGGTAACAAGCACATCGGGATGTTACCAAGATCCCTGGCATCTTTGAGTTGGCAACGTTGGTTGGTACTGGATATTAAGCCCCATTCAGGCTGGGATTTCCTTAGCCAGCAATGAAAATAGGGGTAAAAATGGACACATCAAAACCTAAACCTTTTTCCCCTCAATACTAAGAGCCCCACCCCCAAGTAAAGCAGGCAGAATTGATATTTTCATTTCAATGTGCTGTAGAAATCTTTTAATTTAAATTCACAATAAACAACAGAGCTGCAGAGGAGCGAGGTGGAACAAAAGCACTCCCAGAAGGTGCACTGGAGCTGGCTCTTGAGGCCAGACTTTTGCTGGAATTCTGAACTGCTCTCCTACACCGAACCCTGCAGTTTGTAGGGTGCTCGCCGCGTTCAAGCAGCTCGGTGTGGGCAGCAGCGATGTCCTGCCGGGGGAGCAGCCCAGCAGGCCCGAGAGGGAGCGGACCAGGGATAAACACATCCGTGTTCAGAGCTGGGGAGAGCCAGGGCTGGCGCCGCATGGCCGGCGCTGGGCACGGGGATGCCCCACACCAGGGCTCCGGGACGGCCGCGTGTGGCCGGGAACGCCTCTCGCCGTGGGTACCGGCACGGCCCTGCCGCCCCCGGGCCGCCGCTTCCAGCTCCCCCAGCACGCCCTCCCCTCCTTCCCCCTCACCTTCATGCGCAGCAGGTTCTTGGACAGCTTGGTTT